>JAMKCH010017419.1:0-50352 GCA_023653785.1 Ophioderma brevispina
TAAAGCAAACCAAACTTTTCCATTTAATAAAGTCAACAAATTTACAAAAGACACCGTTTTTTACCCAAAAAAACTTCAAGCTAAAGACTACAACGACAATTTCTAGGGGGCAAACACCAGCACGACGAATTTGCACGTAGCATTTTCACCGGCCGAAAATCGTCCGACTTACGACATCCGCGCACCAAAAACGGCCCAAAATGGCCCAGTAAAAGTAATAATACTGTCGCTAGCGCCGATAATTATGATTTTGTCACCAATCTGCAAAAAAAAAAAATGTAAAGAATTTGTTTCATGTATTTGAGTAATAGGTGGAGGTCTAGTTTTTCTAACAGAAACAAAAGATGTCCACCATTGCGATGGGGAACTTGGAATTTTTTCAAAATTTGGTCCAAAATGGTGCCGAAAATAGTAACATACCGTATTGTTTCCTAATAAACGCCCCGGGGGCGGTGCATTTCAAAAGGAGGCGTTTTTAAAGTCAAAATGGAAAGTCAAAAATTCCGCAAAAATCACCTTACACCGCTTATTTTCGCTGATGTACCAATAATACAAACAACCAGGAAGCAGGAGAATGCCTGTTTTGCACCTGCCAGAGGTCAAAGTTCCATACTATTACTATACAACTTTGCACACACGATTATGATACAGATTACGACAGTCCCGGCCATTCATCATGTGATTTTTTTTTATGTAGCATAACTCATTTTCTTGAACCATCTTGCTTTTTATCCAAAAATCGTATGGGGCGTTTATTAGAGAGGGCGCATTTATTAGGACACACGGTACTATAACAGGCATGTACAATCAGTTTTTAAAAGGTGATACAAGTTCCAAACAACATATATATTATATATATAATATATATATTATATATTCCTAGATTGAACCATAGGGCGAAAATTCAATAATTCATTAGTCTATAATGAGCTTTTTTTTATTAGCTAATTAATTAATAGTCTGATTTCTGTTAGCAAATGAGATTATCCTTCATTTGCCATAAATTAATATTCAATATCTTTTGACGGAATAAAGCGCAAACAAAGGATAACGTTAAGGCGAACAAAAATTTTCGCCCTAACGTCGAACTGCTATACATAACAAAAGAGAATTTCGCCAAACTTAGGATAAGTATTATATATAATATATATCTGGTTTATCGCACATCCATGCCTCATTTCCATGCTACTTGCATTTTCCAATCCAGATGGCGCCAATATGGCTGCCAAATCCTTAGAAATTTACACAAAATTAGATATAACTGCGAAAAAGACACTCATATCTTGGAAGTATGATAGGCAATCCTAGTAAAACCTAGTGTAGCCCTCATTGGTCCTTGGCCCTCCCCAACTTTTGTTGGCGAAGGGGGACTATAGAAATGCTCCCGTCCGTGTGTGCGTGTGTGTGTCCCAAGCGATATCTTTGTAACGACAGTTTGGTTGTCCATCTTCGCAACATTGATGCATCTCAAGTACGCTTTGGTGGATCCCAAGTGGGTCATGTGTCATGTTTCAAGGTCAAATGAGGTCAAATAGGGTAAAAAATAGGTAATTGCTATAAACCTTGTCAACACTAGATCTTTGTATCGAAGCAGTATGGTGTCCGTCTTTGCACATATATGTCTCTTAATAGGCGACGGATGAGTTTGGAGATGGGTCATGTGGCCTGGGTCAAATGCAATGGGTCAAAAATTCATATAAATATAAACCTTGTCAATTTTGGTAGGATGAAATAAACTTGGTGGGTGTGCTCACATTCCGGTGCCGAAATTTTTGAAGGTAATTTCAAGGTCCATTGGGTGGTCATTCAATGTCAAATCCCTCAACATGTGGTAGGATGAATGAAACTTAGTGTGTGTGGTCAATATCAGTGCCTGAAAAATTTTGAAGGTTTCATTTCAGGGCATGCAGGGTCCATTCCAGTGTCAAATCTCTAAAAATGGGTAGGTTGACATGATGAACGTAATGGGTGCCGTCAAATTCAGTGCCGAAACGTTGTTGAAAGAAGGTCATTTCAAGGTCATGCGGGTAATCCAAGGTCAAATCTCGAACAGTGGTAGTATGATGGGAAATGGTGGGTGTGCTCAACTCGGTGCCGAAAATTTTGGAAGGTAATTTCAAGGATCATTTGGGCATTCAAGGTCAAATCCTAAAAACATGTGTTAGGATGATTAAATTAGTGGGTGTGGTCAATATTCAGGCCGAAAATTTTGAAGGTCATGTCAAGCTCATGCGGGGTTATCCAAGGTTCAAATCTCTAAACATGTGGTATGATGATGAACTTGGTGGGTGTGCTCAACATTCGTTCCGATCTTTTGAAGGTCATTTCAAGGTCATGTGGGGTCATTCAAGGTCAAATCCCTAACATGTTTTAGATATGAAACATGGTGTGTGCGGTCAATATTCAGTGCTGAAAATTTTGAGGTCATTTCAAGGTCTCCCAGGGTCAATGACCAGGTCAATCTCTAAAGTGGTAGGATGATGATGAACTTAGTGGGTGGGGTCAAATTCAGTGCCGAAAATTTTGAAGGTCATTTCAAGGTCATGTGGGTTTCATTCAAGGTCCAATCCCTAAACGTGATAGGATGATGAAACTTGGTGGTGTGCGGTCAATATTTCATGTGCAGAAAATGTTGAAGGTCAGTTCAAGGTAATGTTGGGGTATCCAAGGTCAAATCACTATGCATGGTTGTATGGTCATGAACCCAAGGTCATCGGGGGTCATCCAAATTATTGAAAACTGCTATGGTAGGAGGCCTCTCTGGTTTCCATGAACCTCCCTAAGTATGTTACGTTTCCTACTACCGCGACGAGCGGGGGGACTTTGGGGTTCGAGAACCGCCTTGGTTTTATATATTGGTGTGAACTTTTGATGGAAGAATTCATCATAAAAATGAAGCTCTATCTTACGAAGGTGCCGAATTGTCCAAAAAAATTCATAAACAAGTCGCCCAAAACGAAACCCGGAAGTAAGAGGCGTTAAAATCGCATTGATCTTGTTGGTAATCGCCGACACTATGCCCCATTTGGGACTCGGTCCCACTTGCTTTGAAATGCACTCAATGCCATGTGTCGTTCAATCCCTCATGATTATTGTAATAAGTGCAGTATAACCTGTCAAATTGTAGTATATCACATTTATAGTACCCATTGCAGTCCGACTCTTCTCTGTCGTGAAAGGGCAAGCAGACAATAGCACACATCGCAAGTCGTCGCACCCGGTCGAGATATCAACAATCGATGGACCGATATTTCGGGGTCTTGGTAACAAAAAATTTTCATCTAAAGAGGTAAAATTTTGAAATTTTTAAGTTTGAATTCAAATTTCTGAAATTGGCTAAAAAATAAAATAAACAAAAGGGGAAATGGGGAAATGAAACGGGATAATTTAGAGTCTCGGGAGCGCGGCGAACCTGAAAAATGTGGGTCATGCCGCGGCCGCATCACTACACCTTTTCGAGGTAAATGCCACCCCAACCCCAAAAAAAAAATTTAGAGCGTCCTCTCCCAGTGGGATGTTTGGAATGGGATACGCCACAGACATGTGCCCCCCCCCAACTGAGCCAAATATTATAGACTCAGTTCTCAGTCACGAGATTACATGACATCCATCTTTGTGACTGAGTGCAGCTCCATTGAAGACACCAGCGGGTGGTGGGAAATTACATTTTCAGATAAAAAAAAAATTAAAGACATCTTTTGCTTATTTAATATATTCTTCATCTAAAGAACCACTCGGCGGTAAAAAAATATTGAGATCGGATTCTTGGATTGCTTGAAATTGGACAGAATATTAGTAACAAAGTTGCCCGAATTTCTGCCGAGACTTCAAAAGGAAAAAACAAGACGACGCGTGCCCAAGTAACTATGGGAACTGCAACAAAAAATCTGGTTTTCACGAAACTGACATGGAAAACTTCAACTCAAATTTCAGGAATAAGCATGTAGACTGTTGGTTATGCTTTAAGTTGATTTTATGGATGGTGTGTTAGAATTTTTGTCAGAAAGATGCAAACCGTTTTCCTCCCAAAAAACGGGGGAAGTAGTCAATGCGATTTCAATGGAGCCAAAAATGGTGATTGTAGACTACAAATTTTTTTCTGCACGTTTTTGCTTTATCTGCGGCATATATGCAATCCCATCATGCATTTCAAAAGATGCGTGAGGTGGCCTCCCCCTGGGCATGAGGGTCGCAATTATTGTCACTTGTTAATGTTCTGTCAATTTTATCCATTTCATGTGTCTGATCATTTCTTAAAAGCTGTAGTTGGGCATTGAGAGCTGCACACTGAGACAAACTTACACATCTAGGAACTTTCATGAAATTAATCATCATCTTTTGCCAAGACCTCTCTTCAAGATTGGCGCCGTTAACAATGATGATAGCAATGTTAATGATCTTGTGATTGGGTTCAATCAAGTCTGTCGTGCGGTATTGGATTGCCATGCTCTGGTCTTGACAAGGACCGCTCCCCCCCCCCCGTCATAGCCAGCAGTTGGTATATGAATGCCTGTTCATGATTGCTGACGCTTTCGTCGCAGATGTGAAAGACGCTGTCGTGGCAATAGGTGGCAGACGTGTAACCGTGAACATTATATTGCTGCTTCTCAGAGGAATGCTGTTGATATCAGCTCTGAGGCAAACGAATTATTATAATGATCATCTGAATAACTGTTAGTATTAAGGACATGTACAAAACGAATAAACACTCTTCTCACAGAATAAGTGGATTTTGCCATAATTGGTTATTCACCTAAGGTACTTGCTAATCATTTAGTAACCACTTTGATCAGAAAGTTAACTATTCGTCACATATTGATGCGCTTGGTGCCGTTCACCATGCATGTAAACATTGATGGTTCTTTATTACCTTGTTCATTAATCACCTTTGACAAAATTTCCCAGGATGAGCTGTTGGATCTCATTAGCAAGTGTCCTACTAAGTCTTGCATTTTGGATCCTCTACCCACATGGTTAGTTAAGGTACATCTGCCTATTATCATACTGTCCTTACAGGTTGTAAATGTTTCGTTGAAATCTGTTTGCTTTCCGCAGTGAACTGCGGAAGGCATTTATAACCCCTATTATCAAAAACCGTGATTGGACAAGCAGCAGCTCTCTAATTATAGACCAGTCTCTATTTTGCCCTTTGTTGGCAACTTAATTGTAGAGTAGTTGCTAAACAGTACTGATATGTGTATCAAATAACTTATCTGAACCATACCAATCTGCTTATCGGGCTGATCATTCTACTGAAATAGCTCTTTTGGATGTTCATGATATGTCTGGGGTATGGATGATGGTAAAGCTGTTTTTTATTGTCATGTTAGATCTAACCGCTGCATTTGAATCGGTTGATTACAAAATTCTCTTGCAGCGGTTAGCTAACACATTTGGCATTAGAATCTTCTAAATAGGTTCAGTCCTATCTGGACTCAAGAACATGTAATGTTTTTGGTTTAAGGGGCTTCTTTCTGTGTGCGTCCATCTTAAATGTGGTGCCCCTCAGGCTCCGTCCTTTGCCCCCTTCCTGTTAACTTATTACACTCGCTGCATTGGTCAAATATTTGCAAACATGCATTAAGTATCAACTTTATATCTGATATGTTCAGTACTCAGTAATTTGATCCTACATGGCCTTGCGATGCTGCCTTCTGTTTGTTTATGCTCCTCAGTGCATCAAAGAGTTGCAGTCTTGGTTGTGCAATCAACTTAAGTTGAACAATTCCAAGACAGAGCTCTTTCTTGCCTGTTCCCAGTTCCAATTACCAGCTCTTCAGCATCTCACTCTTCATTTTGGCGGCCTTACAATCAATGTTTTCTCCTCCATTAAAAATCTTTGTGTGGTTTGACAGTGGCCTGAGTATGACTGTATCACATATCTACTCTTTCTCGCGGCTCTTAACTCGGGCAATTTGTAAATTTAAGTCGCATCAGATGTTTTCTGACCTTTAATGCTTATAATGCTGTTCGGGCCTTGTTCCGTCCAACTGGGCTATTGCTGTTCCATCCGTAATGGTGTCCCAAGAAAGACCTTGCACGCCTCCAGAAATTGCCGAAAGAGTCGCCATGCTTATTTCAGAATCCTAGCTCACCACACTTCCCCCTTGCTTCTGGAATTACACTGGCTCTCCGTTTCTGCTAGAAATAAAATTTGTTACGCTTGGCCATACATTTAAGGTTCTGAAATCTGCCACCCCAGCTACCTTTATTCCCTGTTGAGTCACTAGACCTTCCTCATATTCCTCTCCGTTCCATAGTGCAGGTGAGTGTCTGTGGTCCCATGGTCGATTAGGAGTTTTGGAGACGCGCTTTTTCCATCATTGGCCCCTCGTCCCTGGAACTCCTTTCCCCTGCCCATCAAGAGAGCTAATTCCATAATGTCTTTCAAACTTCTTAAAACACACTTTTCGCCACCATCTAGCTTTCCTGTTTTTCTTTCCCTTCTTTGCGCCTAGTATACTTTGGCAAGTAGGCGCTTTATAATTTCTTGTTATTATTATTAGCAATTGATACCCAATGACCGAGTACGGCAAGTTTATTTTAGCAAGTCAGTATCACGAAGTGGCCACAAACGACATCACCATGATGATCCTGTTGTTTGGCAAGTTTCTGTTTGCAATATGATGACAGGTTTAGATATTACTCTACTATGTTTAGTGGTCGGACTCTCCTGTTGATAATTTTGGGGGGGTGGAATTTTTTTTACAAACCAACTAACGAGTTTTTTCCTCAAACTAACTTCCCATGTGGTGAAATTTCGGCTCGGTTCTAACACTCCGGCGATCCAAAAGGTAGTATATAGCTAGACCGTTGTCGCATGCATGATTCATCTTCTTCTTCACAGTGGTGGCGACTTTTTTTTGTCCTTTATCATTTTTCACTGGATTTTATCATTTTCATTTTTTACTATACTACAAGAGACCTATCTGTAACAGACACAATGAAAAAGCGAAGGCCAGATGCTTTATAATTCATGAAGATCGTGCTAGTTGTCCCATAGCCAGGACCGAGCCGGGATTGTAGAGAGTTTTAAAGCAGTCCCCGCCCCCATTGGCCTAGAATATACGGGGATTGTCACACCGAAGCCTAGCTAGTAGGGCTGGGACATAGCGGGGGATGTACAAAACATGTAAGCCCGGCTTCCCGAGATTTCGTGTACTCTAGGGGGGACAAAGGCGGGGGTGTCACGACAGCAAAATGTACATTCCCAGCTAAGTCCCCGCTAGTCCCGGGACCCCAGGGCCTGGAATGTACTTGTAAGTGCATTACCTGCTGTGACAGGTGTATAGTACGTTCTTAAAATAAATTGAGTCCAAATGTTCCCACTTGATTGATTTGTGATGATGAAATCATAACAAAAGTTGGTCAAGATCTTTAAAAAATCCAAATTTGCATTACACACCGAAAACCATTTCATCACAACCGTTTTGTGTTTTAGATACCTCAATCATATGTATTTGTCTTCAAAAGCAACAAAAGATACGATACAATTATTATTGTTGTTACCCTTGAAAAAGAAAGTGTAACCCAAAATAATGCAAATTTTATGTGAATTAAGTCGTAAGTCCTAAACCACTGATGCCAAACCTTGTATAAAAAAAAACTTTTCCAGACATCGGATATATTGAACAATGATTTAGCCAGAGAAAAAATCTATGTGTACTCCAAATGGGGTTTTTGCTTTAATGGAGCAACTTTCCGCTTTAGATCTGCTCCCCAAAATGCAATGGTTGATTGGAGAAAGCATTGAAGTTTGTTGTTTTGTGTATCCAAAAGGGAGTGTGACATGGTGTCTGAGCAAAAATGAGATGGGGATTTGAGAAGGACCGAGAGGCAATCATGAGAGTGATGTGTAGTGTGAAGTTAATGGATGGAAGAAGAATGAGGACTTGATTCAGATGATGGGTTTGGAAGAAGCGTGGACCGGTTGGCAAAAAAGCGATTAGTGTACATTGGTATGGGCACGATGCTGAGGAAGGAAGACGAGCATGTTTTAAAGTTTTTTGAGTTCAAAGTGGGCGATTTGAGGAGGGGGGACAACCAAAGAAGACACAGAAGTGAGGAGAGAGAGTAGGCGGGTTAGGTTGAGGATGGATGATGCATTTAATTGGGCAAAGTGGAAGGAGGGAAGAGTAAGGGCGAATGCTAAGAGTGCGAGAGAAATCTGGCCACCCCCATTTTTACGGAGGACCAAAACTCGGATTTAGAGCCTTTAGATTATACTACACTACAAATCACTTGTTCAAAAAGCACAAATTCAACACTTCTTGGGCATTCTCCATAGTATAAAAAAGCACAACACCAATTATTTGAGAAAAAAACATAAAATTTGAGATTTAAAAAAATACCCAAAACACTCCACAGGGTCCAAGTTGGACTCCATAAGGTTGGATCGTCCTGCTGAACATTTTCCCCAGATTTGTGAGTAAACATACTTTCAACAATATGGATCAAATCAAAAAATACCAAAAAACATGGGGTCACAGTACTCATTTTTGAGAAACAATTATTCAAAAGGACATATTTTAAAGCTAAAATTTGTACACAAGTGTATGGAAAATTCACTTTGATACAGGTTTGAAAGGTGACAATAAATAGGCTCCATAACATTTTAAAAGATTTAACAAAAAGGTTGTCAGTTTCTAAAATCTTTTGATTACTGAAGAAAAATAAAAATGGTTATGGTTCTATTTTGTTATTTAAAAAAAAAAACAGTATTTGGTTGATTCAAAATACTGTGTTTTATTCTGTTATTAAAAAAACACAGATTTTGTGATTCAAAAAATGCGACATACGGTGTCCAAAAACGTCATATATAATACGCATTGGAAACGTGGTAGCTGGCACGGGTACCCAAGAAGGCACACCAAGTCTAACATTTAACAACTTTTAGTGAGGATTACATAGTCGACTGTTACACTACAATCTGTTACATGCCAGAATTATAGGATTCTATTATATTTTTTGACTCGTCGGCCAAAACCATGCGGATCTGTGAGATTTGAATGTTTTAGACCTACAGTTACACATATATTTTTTTTCAACTTTCATCCATGACCTTTATCTACTCAGGCCTAATCATATTTTGTTTTCATTTATAACTGTTATTCTTATTACAAAAGAGTGTTCAATACAAAGAGGTTCATATATGATAGAGAGGTAAAGCGTTACGTCATCTTTAGAAGTTCATCGTCTCGCATGTTTTGCCGACACAAAGAAAAATAGAGTACCAACAATAGAAAGCAATGGCTGCCCTCGATCCGCTTCTTCCACCTACTGTGGGTGCCGCTTTGCATATACACTTAATCGGTATAGTGATAGTGATACAAATTGATGTATGTGTTAGAGGTGGCCAGGTGTAATAATAGGGCACCTGGATATTGTGCTCAGATACTCTTTTTTTTTCCATATATGCAATGCGCGCTTAGGTGAAAAGATGTATCATTGAGGCAGTTTATTTAAAGGTGCAACGAGAGATTTCTCTATCAGGTGTCCATACAAAAATTAAGTTAGATTTTTGCCTGATGTAAAGATTTCCATCAAAAAATATCCCCATCTGGAAGGATTTAAGCTGAGAAAAATTTTTCCTTGGTAACAAAATTGGGAAGTTAATTCGTATAGGAGCAAATACGGGAAATTCAGCCTATGTTTTACCATTGAAATATAGCAAATCAAACTCACCTTTAAGACATTCTGAGCTAAGACAAGGTAAGAAATCTATTGAGGTCTAAGCTATCGAAATTACTATTAGACACAATATTTGGGGCTGTAAAAAAATCTCTCGTTCACCTTTAAATCAAGACGGACTGCGTGTCATTTCATGCGGTGTGTGGCTGGGTAGGATAAAATTTAACCACCAATAGCACCCAAGATCCAACAACTGATATTTTGCCGGAGTTGGTATCGAATTGACATTATGTGTGGTATACAAGCACCCAAAACTAATAATATGCAGGGCAATATTCAAAATGTCAGCCGACCAGAACGGACGACTGGTTTTGAATGGGCTTCACCCCCTGCTTCAAATACATCAATTGTAGGTATATGAACAAAAACTTATGACGGATTACCGTGAGATGATTTTTACTTCCTTTAATCTTCAGTCTCACAAATACTTGTTTGTTAGTTTTCTATTTATATTAACTATTTATTAAAATTGTCTTTATTTTTCTTTATTCATCTGAATGACTTAAAATTAATTAGGCTCTGTGACTACATGACCTGTGGATGATATTTGACCTCTGACAGCTGACTCAATTCTAATGTAATTTACAAGATACTATATCCAAATAAGTATGTTTAATGTGTTTTCTGAAAGATAACAATCTAACATGTGTACCAAGTGGCAGTTAATATCCATATGTCCCTGTGTCACAAGTACCTTATTTATCCACAGCAAGGTAAGTTGGACATGGATTAATGAACTGGTGTTAAAGTTGGTTTAGGTTAAAGGTACAATTATCGAGTCGGCCACGCGGGAGTGTTTGGTTAAGGGGTCAATTGTGAGTAGACCATGTATGGTGTAAGGGGTCAATTCTGACAATAAACATTCAATAGCAAAAGATTATCCAGTTACACGCTAATTGTCAGATTTATAACAAGATTGTTGGAGTATTTGGTAATAACATGGTCATGTCTAGGAATAAGCATGTCACACATAACAGAGTGTTAACTCTTAAAGAGTGAAAGTCAGTGCATCAGATTTATAACCAAAGATTGATGGTAGTCTTTCACACTGTTTGAAAATCTCATTTATTATGAACAAAAGTTAATAAAACAAAAAAAATATAATGGTCGAAACGTCTGATAATAATTTGGATTATTATTCCACGAACTACATCCTGTGTAAATGTGATGAACCATTTTCATTGCGGGAAAAAACAAAAAAAAAAAATATGATTTTTCATAAAAACCTAGTTTGACACATCTTTCTATGGGACATAGGCATATAGAGAGTGTTATAACATAACAAAATTATGATCTTGGTATGCCTAATGGCAAGTTCCCGGCAATTGATTTTTCTGAGTTTGTAAAGGTAATAGCGCTTGCATGTCACTACTTATACGTTGTCCAAAACTGTGTCGTCATCGATTAAAATTGCTCTAAAAATACAAGACCGTTTGCAGGGGTCAAAGCTGTGGCTTTGGTAAAAACAATGTCATGTCTAGGGAATAAAGTGGGGCATGTCACAACATAACAGAGGATTACCTAAAAGAGTGAAAGTCCACTCTCAATTGAGTTTTCTGAGTGGAACCCTCTTTAGTGTGAAAAATTCACCCAATAGTGATTTTTGATGTAAGTTTTTCACTCCTAATTAAGGAGGGGCAGTCACTCAGACAACTCTTCAGAGTGACTTTCCACTCTTACCTTTAGAGAGTAAAGGGACTAGACTCTAATTTTACTTGATACATGTACACTACATTGTTTTAATTAAAATGTGAGCTTAAAGGAGCTAAAGTATTAATTAGTGTTCCTGAATTTAGTTTTTTTGATACTCTCAGCTGGCTTAAACTTACATCAAAGAGGGCAAACCATAAAACCATATGAGCGTACTGATTTTAAATGTCTTCCTGGCAAAGCTCCTGAGATCTGTGTGTAATTTATGTTCTCTCATGCTATGGTAACCACAATACCAGAAGCCGGCGTCTTATTACTCTTGTTATTCCTCACTCTAAAACCAATCAGGTTGCGTACATGTGGGGTTATAGCATGTCACCTTTGGAACAATCTAAATGCTTATAAGGTCTAATTTTGGAATCATGATCTGAAGGCAGTTCAATCTCATGTCTTTCTCACACCCCTAATTATACATGATTCTGTATGCTGTAATTTTATGTTTATATACCTTGTGTCCCAAAAAAAAAATGCAACACTTGGTGGCAGGCGCCAGACAGAAGTTTGAACCAAAGCATGTGACTACTTATTCTTTGTTGTAAGGTAAGATGGATTGCTTAGCTAATATCCCTGAAAAGTTCATAAAGGTAAAAAAATTAAAAAATATTTTTTAAGATATGAATCCAGCAATTAAAATAACGCAGGACCCATTTAACCAAAGTGAGGCACTATTAACTACAAAATACACAATGTAGTTTTGCCGCCAATATGATATTTCTAGGTCCAACCAACATGTTTCCCCTTTTTTTTAAAAGACAAGTGATGCAACTAGATATTAACATATGAATGTTTTATTGGTAATACAGCTAAAAACATTGCATTTTAACACACTTAAAAGATCGAATAGGAATGTATGATCAAACCCAACACTCTTCGTATTCTCGAAAAATAAGAGTTATTTCTTACCCCAAAATTTGATGCAGAATGAATATACTTATGTGTTATTGAGTTTTGTGGTGAACAACATAGTTTTATTTCATAAGTTGAGAACGTAACACATTATTTCAAGTAAACAGCAAGTGCAGCAAACGCATTTATATTGTATGCAATGTGGAGTTTGTCTATTGACTTGTCAGAGTTTTCATATTTTATCACCAAATAAAAGTTTTATGTATTATCGTTATAATAAATTATATAAATGCAGTCAGTTGACCAGTAGAAGTTGTTCTGCAAGAAAAACATTTTGGCAAGTATAATTAGGTTGATTCAATCAATATTGTATTTGCACTATTTTTTCATTGACAAGTATTGTGGTTAACCAGCTCTCATTTTTGTAAATGGGGTTCCCGTTTCTGCGGTTACTTGACTGTTGGGGTCGTATCTTAAAACCTTATTGACTCTACCTTTATGAACTTTTCAGGAATATTAGCTAAACAGTCCCATCTTACCTTACAACAACGAATAAGTAGTCATGTGCTTTTGTTCAAAACTAATGGCGCCTGCCACCCAAGTGTTGCCATTTTTTTGGGGACACACAGTATAACTATGTATTTTTATATGATACTTCCATTGCAAGACAATGACATACAATATAGATTTATAACGCGCACATCAACCCTGCAGGGCACTCCATGGCGCAAAAACAAAAATACAAAAAAATAAATCAACAGAATAATCACTATATGAAAAAGAAAGTATATTGCATATTGAGCCAACCTGCATGAAAATACAATGTGATTTTGCCCAGCATGCAATCCATATGAAAATCTGAACAAATAACCTTTTTTTTCATTATGAATATGATAACTTGCAGAAGTAAAACAATAATATACATATTTACACATCATCAAATGCTTTACCATGAGATAAGTTTTTTAAGAGTGTCTTAACTACAGTATTAAATATTTGCAACTTTTAGACTTCACATGTACATTGTATATATATTTTGTTTAATAAACATGTACAAGTTGAAATAGGGCCCCCAAGGAAAGCTGTGAATAAAGCAGCACGCTAATTTTAAGATGCCAAAATACACACACACATCTCCTTCAAGTAATGAGCTTCAATGGGCTACGTATTCTCAGCGCATTCAATTAAAAACTCTAACACTTGTTTTTAAAGCTCTCTATGAGGCTCCGGGCTACATTGCTGAAACGTTGCTTCATATTTACTCTTCAAATTACAATCTACGTTCATCTTGTCGTACTACATTAGAATTCCTCGGACGAAGAAATTGGCCAGTGATCGTTCATTCTCATGATATAGAACCTAAACTCGGAACTCTTTTTTTTTGTTCCTCAGGAAATTGCCAATATCAATGAACTTCTCTGCAAAAAAGCGTTTAAGGACCTCATTATTGTTTAATATTATGGTTGTTCTGGTATTGTAAGAGCTTTGGAACCTGGGAAAACGGCGCTATATCAAATGGCTGTTATTATGATTATTTTATTTATTAACCACTTATGGGCTACCCTGTATAAAGAATGCCTTAAATAAAATGTTCATAAGTGTGTGTACTGTGGATGCAAGTGCCTTTTGTAAAATTTGTTTGATATCAATAGGTGTGGAAATATTTTTGCTTTCAAAGAACTTGAAGCTGAAAACGGTGCAAAAAATTGTCGAATTCGGAATGTAACAAAAAAAAATTCTTGGCCACTTGATGGAAATGTTAATTAAATGGTCACACAGTCACTGTGATTAATAAGTAGTGTAGGGATCAATTATGTAGTGGCATGGACGATTTTGGCTACTAGTGAAAGTGAAAGCTGATGAACCGTTGAATCCCAATATCTGTGCGAAGCATTCTGCAACAGAGGAATGTAAACTTTTATGGCATCATAAAAGACATTTTTCATACCACATTACACAGTGCTTTGAAAAAAATTGGTCCCCTCAGGCTGGATAGTATGCACGTAGATTACGACTGAGTTTCGGAAAGGACCCCTGATTGGTAGAGTAGCCCTGGACGACTTTGGCCGGGAAAAACCCAAAATTACAAAAATCATGCTAAATCAGCCGTTTTAGCCTCTGACCGGGAAAAAATTGGCCTTTTGCCCCCTAAGAGGGAAAAATTCCCAAGACCGGGAAATTTGCCCCCTAGAGCGGGCGGCCGTACGCCACTGGCCACTACCGTGAGGTTTTTGCAGAGTAGGGTGATAGTCTGGTTCTTGACCTAGGAAAGTAGGCGCCATAATGCCAGGCAGACCGACCACAGAATGTTGATGTGATGCTTGGCAATGGCTGGAGTCCAAGACATTGCTAATCGGACAGCATTCCAGTGGGCTCCCAGCCCATCTTGAATGGTCTATGGTGGGCGTGGAAGCGAGCCCGCCCGTGTGAATGTGTGTTGCTGCATACACTGAGGACATGGTGGACCTTTGGAGAGACGTCTATACCCTTCGACATCCGACCGTTCTTGGGGCTAAACTTGGAGAGAACGAGAGCTGTAGGTATCTCGTACATAGGGGGCATAGGCTGGTATAAGGCAAGAAGCCATAACCACAGTTTTGGCAGGGAAAGATGTCTGCCTGGCGTGGAGGTCCCGTGCACAGAGGACGATGGCTGTGTTCCTCTGCTGTCGGGAACACATTCCCTCTGCCGAAGTCTATGACTGAGCCCAGGAACTGCAGGGTCTGGGGTGGTTGGAGGGATGTTTACTCTCCCAGTTGATGATTGCACGGTCGGCGATTCTGCCCGAAATCATGCTCCAGGAACCATGACCAGTCTTATTATCTCTAAGGCAGCGTCCCCCTGAGGGTTCGGGGTTTAGAATTGGGCCGATGTGTTCCCCTGCAGGTCGTAAAAGGCGAATTAATGGGGCCCCCGCGGGTCCGCGCGGTTAGAATTGGGCCGATGTGTTCCCTGCATGTCGTAAAAGGCGACTAAAAGGGGGCAACTCGTCGTTATTTGAACAGCGGGTTGTATTAAATTGAGGATGATTATTTAACTGTGTACTGATTTAGCTCTGTAATGTATATTAAGAGTTCTGTGTATTACTCATTTAAGTACAGTAGCTTAAATCAATTAACATGAAAAAACAAACATTTATCACTTACATTTGACATAGGTAAGACAACATATTTATTTTTTTGATAATAGTAAATGTAGCAGTATTAGGGTTTCTACTGTATAATTGGTTGATGTAATTTAAAATCTATCTGTTTGGGCATAATGCCCAAGTGATTGGAGCATTTTATAAAATGTACATGTATGAGACAATCTCTTTGGTCTGTAAGGGGATCTCATGTTTGCATGTTATGAGGGGTGTGATTGGGATTATCTTATTTGAAGTGAAGTTTTTGCTTTGGTACATGGATGAGGAGACCTTTGTCATCAGCCTATGATGTGTATAGTTATAAATTTATCAGTAATTAGCTTTTGAACTTGTTTGTATTGATGCATGTTTTCTAATTGTATCTTTGCAATTAGTTGGTTTATCTGGTTTTATACATGGAAAGGTGATGCTCTGGTTCATCACTGTATGATTTTGTATCCTTTTGTAATGGTTAATTTAATTGAATTGAAATGAAAGTTAAATATTGCGTTTGTTTTTTTATATTTGAATGTATAATGTCAAATGTAATGACACGATATAACACAATTGTGTTGAGTTGTCGTTAAACTTTATATCACTCACTCACTCATAAGCAGCTATTCAATATTTTTCACTTCAATCCACAACTTATGATGTTTTTTTATGATTCCAACTCCAACTCTAAATACAAATAAACTTCATAAACTAAAATTTGTTCCTGGAGTGGGATTCGACCCACGACCTTTAGATAACAAGACGAGCGCCCACAGACACACGCCACGCAATCCGAGCCGGCAGGTAGTCTTTTGTAATACTTCAATTAAACAATTAACGATAAAGCGCACACATAATAATGAAAGCGCCCCTATGAGCGAGTTGAAATATATGCTCATGGAGCATGATTCGGGCCAAAAATCTCCAAGAATCTTGAGATAGTCCATGGGGTGACAAGGCTGCAGGTCTTCCAATTTGAAAGCGAAGGGCCTTTGGGGATGGGACAGTGATCAGCCAGTCATCAAGGTAAACGTAGATGAACATTGCTTGTCACCGCAGAGCTTTGGCAATAACCCTGACTATCTTTGTGAAGGTCCTTGGGGCCATTGATAGCCTGAAGTTCATGCCCCTTGAAGGAGAAGGCTCTTCGCTGTTGATGTATAAAAACCAGCCATTTGCTGTATGAAGGATTGGGCCACGTGTAGGTATGTTCTTCAAGTCCATTGTTGCGCTCAAAACCCTGCGTAGTTCAGGAATGATGGCCGCTAAGGTTTCCATGTGGAATGGTATGGGTCGAAGTAACGGCTTACGCCGCCTGATGGTTTCGTATGAGGCG
This sequence comes from Ophioderma brevispina, assembly GCA_023653785.1. Lineage (NCBI taxonomy): Eukaryota > Metazoa > Echinodermata > Ophiuroidea > Amphilepidida > Ophiodermatidae > Ophioderma > Ophioderma brevispina. The sequence goes on from JAMKCH010017419.1 coordinate 16,701, forward strand.
CCATTGCCAGACTTCTTCGCCTAGGAAAGAAGGTGAAAGAAAACTACCCTTCACTTGGGGAAGGTTTCTAAGGTTCTTATTAGGCTTCACAAATCAGGTATTTAAAGAGTTTATGACCCCTTAAACCCCTTAAGTGGCCCTTAAACCCTTAAAGTATATTGTAATATTTATGCATGAAGCCAATAACAAAAGACCAATTTTAGCACAAAAAACAACAACGTTATAACATGATATGGGCCATTCCTTAAAGAGATTTTTTTTGGCTGTCATTTTGAAAAAAGGCACACCAGCTTAAAAAAAAAGAATGAGAATTAGGCAACAAGTTGAAAGTTATTCCTTGTGGAAAGTGAAAAACCAAAACTGGCAAACCGTCGGAAGTAATAGCAACCGGATGACAAGTGCCATGACAATATCATCTTTGTGTGAATGATAATGTGGTCGAATGGCATGTGGGCTCGTAGAGGGGCATTCTTTGATATTGTAAACATTGCAACTAATGCCAAATGATTGGTCCATTTAGCCAATTTGCTCAGGTGTTTCAGTGGACTACTCCACTTGCAAAAAAAATTGAGTTCAGGAGTTCATTTACCTTACAATAAATGAGGTCAGCATGTGTTTATTATATTAGAACAAACGCCATAAGGAGACGTGCCGCTGGATAGGGTCGCACAAAATCAGCCGGTCTGGTATAACGATGCCCTTTTTTTCACAACTTGCGTATAATATGACCCTTGTTTTCACACCCACACTAACTGGCTATAATTATCAGTGGATTCGATGTGGTGATATAATTTGGGTAGCATAAGCGATGGTAACGTAGTCAGCCTACGCAGAAGCGACATTGTATTGATTTTGCAAACTTTTTAGCCGTCATAATTACCGTAATCGTACTCTGTTTGTTACGTTTGCCACTGGTTTCATGTGACTTTCGTCGTTGCCTTCAACATTGCACACCACGTCGCGAAGCAAAGAAACGGCTGGGTATAAATATGGGTCATAGGGTTGTCTACTCATCCGGGTCTTTGCCGGTGTTAGCCTTTATCATTACAGCCGTCGTTGCACAGTATCACTCTGCGACACACAGCACTGCGCGTACTTTTTAATAAATCCGAATCTTAGTTCATCGCAGCCCTGGTCATCGGAGGTGATAAACAACGTGGGTTTCTATGAGGGCCGTTTGCGTTGAACCCTTTATGGACCCATTTCTTTGGATTGTTGCTAGCAAGCAAGTGAAACGAATAGGCATTCTAAAATATGCATGTTATATAGAGGCTATATATTCAGTCTCTTGCTAACACTTCAGGTAAAAATTCAGCATTTTCTGCCAGTTTACACGGTGGCCTATGGAATAATCACCCAAAATGAACGATTAAAAATTCACCGTACCTCAAAATGGCCGAACTGTGACGGCAGCGTAGACAGGCCGGCCCGAGTATTATATTGCAAAAAAGGAGGGTATAAGTTCGGGTACACTTCTTGCGTCCTGGTAGAAATATGGGTCATTATATGGAAGAAGGAGAGTATAAGGTTGGGTCCACTTCTTGAGTCCTGGAGGCAGGTCCCTACCAAAAAAATGAAGAGTGAGAAGGATAGAATGCTATAAATGCAACCCGGGGTGCTACTCATAAACGTCTTTTACTTGTGTCGTGTGGGGGGACTTTCAAAATTTCATTCTCCAATGGAAAATGATGTGACCCCCTAGGGGTGTCAAATAAAGCGTGGATGTATAGAATACTATAAATGCAAACCCCGGGGTGCTGCTCCTAAACAAATCTTAAGTCACGCTCTTGTTGAGAACTTCTCATGATTAATATCTCCACAATGGAAAATATTGTGACCCCTGGGTTGGTGTCAAATAAAGAGTAGGAAATAAGAATACTCTAACTGAAAACCAGGGTTTTCTAACTCCTTACATCTCTCACGTATGCTGGAGGGGGGGGGGGGGGGGGGGCTAGTGGTGTCAAATGAAAGAGTGGGATGTAAAACTAGTTGAGAAATGTGAGTTTATCTGCTTGCAAACTTTTTTTGGGGACACCCTGGACTCACACAGTTGCACTCTGGTTGGCTGCTTTTTGTCTTACAGTTAAGCACAAAAGCAGGCGATAGACTTTGGCTTCGAGAACCGCCTTGGTTTCATAGTGCCGTCCTGTTATCAAGTTACCTTACCAGGGACATATCCAAAACAGGACGGAATGTTCCAGTTATCCTTCAGTATCAGGGCACTAAACATAGTAAAGTATTTAGTCGTCTTTTTTCCATAGTTTGCCTGGAGGTATCAGTTACCTGTACCAGGGACAATAGCCACACAGAACAGGAATGCTCCAGCACCCTTCTTCCATCAGCACTCAACATACATAGTACTTAATTTGTCATTCTTTTATCCATAGTGGCACCCTGATATCAGTACCTAGACCAGGGACATATCCACACAGGCAGGAATCCCCTCCACATTCCTTCCATTCCCATCAAGCCAGTATACTCCACAACACGCCATATCATGCAGGTCATCCTTGCATCCACAATTGGCACTCCATGTCCACCTTTTACCTGGATCGGTCATAACAATTCCAAGGTAGGTCATACTGCTATTGAAATTTTTTGAAAACACTTGGAACTCTCGGTTGGTAAAGAAAATAAAATTCCATTTCAAAATTTCCCTGGGTTCCTCAAGTCCACTCCAAGGGAGGTTATATGTATTGAAAATTGTTTGCTGGTACTCTAGGTTGAGTAAAATAAGAAGAGTCTACATGGTTGATCTAATTTGCTTCTCAAACTTCACAGTAATCCTTAAAATAGTGTGAATTAAAAGCAGTGATGTGCAATTTCTGGAGAAAATGACCAAAATGGGCCTGATTTTGATCTAAAGGAAAGATTATACTTAAACATAACAGCAACAAAAACAAATTGACAGATATACTTCATGAAAATTAGAAAATAAATTGACAAATTTAAGAGTGGGATTCCAAATTTTAATACCCAATTGTTATTTTTTTTCCCCAAAACAAATCTGACTTTTTAAATGGCTAATTAAATGAAGGATTTCCAATTTTATAAATCATAGAAATTGTTATTTCAGGCATGACAATCAGCAGCCAAATCATTTGAGGCTGAGTTTTAGTTTATTCTAAACAAATCTTAATTTTGAATGGACTAATTAAGATCAGGATTTCATAATTTTAATCATGAAATCGCGGGCGGGCGGGCGGGCGGGCGGTTGTCCCTACTAACGGGCGTCCCTGCTAACGGGGGTGGCCGGATACACCTCACTAAGCACATGCTGTGTGAGGATTTATTGGAGCAATAGATAATTGACCGGATGACCTTCCTGATAGTCAACCACAGTTGTCGGCGGACCAACCGCACCTTGAGAAACCACGCCCACCTAGTGGCGATTGTATGGTACTTACGAAAGTACTCTCGCCTGCTGAAACAATGACATCAAAATTTTGGGTAATGCAAGTCCCAGGTAGGCGGCCCTTACCGTTTCAAACCGTATCCACAGTAGTAGTAGAGCTTTAAGCCATTCAATATGCCCCGCTATATTTTTGTTTTAATCCATTGTACATCATCGAAAAATAGCGTAAGACTTCTGAAAAACGTGCGTACTTCAGTGTAATAATGCCCGATGATCAAACATTTCATGTTTTTTTTTGGGTTGAGGTTCGAAGACCAAGACAACTAGTCTCTCTTGCCGGTACCGCCCCACGCTTATTGTTTACCCACACGCATACACACTGTATTGCGGGTTGCGAAGAGATGACATCATTTTACCTGAATGTGTCGGACGTTGCCGATGATCAGTCCGAAGTTCCGAAGGGTCGCTACAAGCCTGTCAAAGTATGTGGTATCGCCACCATTTTTGTAAACACTACATGTGACACGCGATTTGAAAGCTTGACACCGGGGATTTAAAATTTCGTCGATTTCCTTCGTTGGCAGTAAGGGATCGTTCATAAACGAGGTAAACACTTTGGTAACAAGCCGTTATTACTCCCTGTGATATCGGTGAGTGGAGCATATTTTTCTTGTAGCAATTTCCTTATTTTTGGTTGCCCCTCCTGTCCCCTTGTCACCATGTTAGACTGTTGGTTCTGTGTATCTATTGCCCCACATCTCAAGTTGTTGACCCGAGGGCTACAACCAGAGATGTGGTACCCACCATGCAGGCAGTCAGTGTGCTGGATGGTCACCATTGGCTCTCCAGAGCTGATGCCCTTGTAGGTAGAATCTTCTTTTTTTCATTCTACCAGGTAACAGCTAGCCTCCTCATCAATTTCCATAGAAACCCAATGGTGTTACGGTTTTAAGAGCCCCGACACTCGCCCCGTGGGGACAGGTAGTACTTGTTTACCAGGATACCAGTAGCAGCCCCTCAAAGGAAACCTTACCTGACTACATTAGTTCATTCAAACAATCTGACTTTTAAATGGGCTAATAAAAAATCAGGGATTCCACTTTTAATTCTAAGAAATTGTTATTTCAAGGCAATCTAAAGCGAGATTCCCAGTTTCAGGAGCAAATTGTTGCCTCGGAGGATGATTAACTTGTGCGCTGGTTATAAAAATTGGTCCGTTCTAGTCTTGTAAATCTAAAATCAACTCCGACATTTCCTTCCGGTGGCATACTTAATTTAAACAAACATGCAATGTAATTTCCTAATTGTACTAAGTTCTATTTGTAAGTCTCCAGACGAACCCAATTATCGAGGCTCTTAAATTTTAAGTGGGGCGATGAATCATCTTCAGTTTTACCACTATCATTTACAAACTGATTGTAATGAAGACTATTAAAATAAAATTAAATGTACTAGACAAATGCTTTTCTTACATGTATGACAGATGAAATATATATAGGCTTCTTTTAAAACTCCCAAACGAATTGTTTCCTCCGTCCCCCAATCACATACAAATGAATCAAAGTCATTGGTTTTTTACTAGTGGGGATGATGAAGCCACTCTTTTGCTATCTGCCTCTTTATTTTTATCGCATTGTCCTTGAAATTTTTCATGTGTATTTGGATGACTTGGGCAATACATAAGCGTTTTCGTTTGGTGATAATAAGGTTGTGAAGCCAAGTTTTTATAGGGGCTAAACAAACCATTAAGTAATGCGCATTCTTCGTGGTGGAACATCAAAAATTTTCGCTGCTGATTAATGTGACCATTTTATGCACAATGTTACATATGAATGATTTTTTTGCTTTTAACCAAACCTCTAGCTCTTCCTCATTTCTATGAACTTTAGTTTGTAAAAAGCTTGTTTTTTACCTTTTATATGTGGTCCCAGAGATAGAGGCGTTTTATTTATCCGAATTTACCACGTGTCTTGTTATTATATCTGTATAGGTCATCCCTTGGGACAACTCCAAAAACAAAGTCTTATGCTCAGTGAGTGGTGGACTGTGACGTCAGCGGTCAATGACCTCTAAATTTGCCTGTTCTTCACCAAAATCTGTACTTTAGCGCTAGAGGTCACAAACTAAACCAATTTGGGCAAGTTGGTATCATTTAAGCTAACAAATTATCTATTCAGTGATCGCTTACCACATTGATTTTCTTGCAAGTAAATTTGGTACTCTGCCACATGTATTTTTTACAACTTTTTTTCAATTTTTTGCATCAACTTTTGTCACAATATGGTACCTATGTACAATGAAGATGTCAATATTGCTCCTCCATATTTTGCAGAAATTACATCTATATAGGTGGTCCATAATATCCGTAAGATGATTATTTCACTTCGTTTATTTTTTCGTTCATCTGTAAAGTATGTTCAGCCCTATGCCTTATACTTTTTCGCCCTTTAGTTCCTGTGGTTGTTTATAGACTACAAAGGGTGTAAAACACGATTGAATTTGGCAACTTTGGTATCACATTAAGCTAATTACATTATCTATCAGATACATGTCAAACGATTTAATATGGAAATGGTAAAATGTACCAAATGAATTATTTGTAAATGTGTTGTCCACACATTGTACCAACAAATTCTTCAGATTATCAAGAACATCGGACATTGGTGCATTTCTAGGTGCGTGAATGCTGCCATATATTGCTCATAATTCGCTATCATGTCATGGATTGAACCCACCTTGGATATGAAGGCACAAGTATATCGTGCCTCAATAGTCAATGCGTGATTGAATCTTTGTCTGCTGTTTTTTGCCTTTCTATCTTTGATGGTTTTATAAAGTAATAATATAAGAATTAAATTCTTATAACGCGCAACAAATCCATCACCGAGGTGCTCAGGGCCACCGCTTTTGTAGTCACCTAGGCTGCTTAGCTATCACACAACGGTAAATCCAAACAACAGGAGGCTTTATGTAAAGAAGTGTAGATCGAGAAAACGAAGTTCCGGAGAAAACCTGCGAAGTGACGGGTATTATCAGGCACCAATTCACGATACTCCACGGGATTCGAACCCGCGGCCTCATTGGGTGGAAAGGCGAGTGATGGGCCACTACAGCCATCTCGCCCTCCCAAACAGGTATAGTCGGTGACTGCGTGAGGTTGTAAATATGGAATAATATTTGCATTTTCTCGTCCTGATTTTTAAAGGATAGTGACCAACTGCCAACTTTGACCTACCTTTGGTCCCCCATTAGCACCTGTTGTAGCAGATTACCATACAGGACTATTGGGGATTTTGGATGCCGATATGATAATGGGGGGCAACTTCTTGTGTTTTCTCTTCAAACTTGTTAATGCCTCCACATTTCATGTCTTGAAGCTTTATCTGTCTTTAACAATGATGCAGCTTTCAGACAAACTGAACTGATTTGCCTTGCCACAATAGTGCACAGCATGATTACTTGCTCCCTATTTACCTGCTTGCTATTGATAGACCATCTTTATCTAGTCAATCACAAATTTCTGAAGAGAAACAAAGAGCTGTAACCATATTGCAAAAACTGATAACAAAATACCTTTCAAAGATAGTACAAGGGTTTGAATCCACCGGATCTCTTTTTCAGCCCATAACGTAGTTGGAATACCAATACCAAAATCAAGAGGACAGACAGCACCCAGACAAGCCCTTTCCAAAACGCTATACTACTTGGCTTTGGAGAAATAAAAGGCATCTTGACAGATGAGCTCGAATTGATGTTTCCATCACTATATACTCAATCACAATCAATCAATTTTATTTGAACTTCCTTATCCAGCAGTACACCGACAGGGAAACATCAATACAGATTAATCAATATATAAGTGCTGTACAAAACAGCAAGTATTTAACAAGCATTGCATAATAAGTAAATAAGTTGAAACCTTTGAAGATCGAGTCACTGCTAAACGCAGGGCTTGAAGGCGCAGGGCCTCGTTTAGAACTTATAACAAACATTTCAATAAAAAAATATCACAAGCAATACCTCACATAAAAAGACAAGATAAACAGGGAAGGGTACGGTTGAATGCTAATAAAACCAGTTTAACACCCGTCAAAGTCCAGGAGACTTTTCACAGCATGGAAAAAAGACAAGTAGGCGTTTTTTCTATTGAGCAATTGTTAAAATTTCCGGATTGAACGGGTAAAGATTAAACTGGTTATAGAAAAATGACCGTCTCTTGTACTTGCTACTTTTTTACCGGGGACATTCTCTCTGGCAACACATCCTTGTTAAGGAAGGATTTTTGCCCAGAACATCACTGATCACGCCAATAAAAAAGACACCCCACTCCCGCATCCGTGACATGCAGTAGAGACCGGAATTGGCTGGTCACTGAGCAACGGCATGGTCTTACAACTACTCAACACACAGGGCGTGTTGAACGCAGTAAGCAGCGAAACAACTGCACGTGGCAGTGCCATTACAAGACGCCATGCTCGTTTGCATTTTTAATAGCGTTACTGCTTTGGTGGCTGATGAAGTAACTATCATCTCGGGCTTTACTGGCGTCAGATGTTGTGGGCGATTATCGTGATCAAAACGTAAAAGGAATATTACCGACCTTGCTATCACATTCTCGGGTCAATCCATAAATGCTTTGCAATATTGACCCGTGAATTATCTCTACCCTACCAACCCCGGCAATTCACTTTGGGTCCTGAAGTTCGGCTATATTCCCCGAATGCTCGCTCCAGTAGAATTGCCCTCTCTCATCTATCGAATACTATTTACCCACCACCACCGGGGAAATATCTTCACCAAAGTAAAATACTGGCTGACTCCATATAAAAAAAACGCTAAGTGAAAAGCTGTTCTGCAACTTAAGGTGTTTTTGGTTTTTAACTAGTCCTCTTTACAGAAAGGACTTTAACGGATTATGAAAGAGGACAGATACTCTGCTTAAGCTGAAACAAAGGCTCCAAAGATGATAGCATTGGCATATCTACTAAAAACCAATCCCCTACGCTTGGTATGATGTATTTTCCTGGTATCAAAGATGTGGATGTTCCCCCTAGCCAGAGGGAGTGAACAATTTATTTTTTGTGCCCTATTCACTGAGGAGATCTCGTTTTTGTGGATAATCTGGAGAATGTGTATCCTGTTCGATGACCATTAAGTCTTCAGACCCGCCTTGTTTATCCCCAGGCACAACAGAGTCTCCTCGCCACAAACGATTGTGTTAGATGACGACATCAGTAAGTTTTGCCAATCATCTGGTTTCCTTGGATAAAAATGTTTTTTGGCAATAAATCCTACATAAAATATGGTGGACATAGTGAAGATATGGCCATCCTAGGTGAGTATATTTTAAAATGACAAAGTACAGGCTTGAAAGCATCTGTATTCCACAAAAATAATTTGATTGTGTTTTTAAAGCAAACTAAAAGAATAATCCTTTTTGGTATTTACACGTATACAGCTGATTTCTATCGTTCCTGTCTTTTCTACACTGTGGCTGAATCAAAATGATGACCTAAAATGTGAAAACAATTAGGCAACAAAGAAATGGGGGAACTTATACTCTCAGTGCCATCCATATGTAAAAAAATATGTTCTTTGTATCATTAATTTAATAATTGATATTCTTTACTATGATGTTAAATCTACCCTTATCTACTGCGTGTGACCCCCTTTATAGTCATAAACCACCATGACTCAACAGCAAAACAAATAAATGGGTGAACCTTTTTTAACTCAAAAAACAAAGAAACCAGTAATTAAGTTTGGAGTGATAATTTTGATGGAGATATGGATGAACAACACTGTAAATAAAATTGATGGGAAAAACTTAAAAAAAAAAAAGTTGGAAAAAATTCATCCTTTTTGGCACAGTGACACTTCAAGAATTAATTTTTAGGGTCTGATTATAGATAAATGGGATTAGCTTTAATATGACGCCAAATTGGCCCAACTTCGATTAGCATGTAGCCTCTTTATGTTCTGTAACAGCCACACATCACGAAAAGAGAGGGGCCATGAACAAACTTAAATTCTTTATTGGTACATTTATAACACCTCATAGGAACGCAACTCATTAAGTAGATGTTTAACTTTCGTCATCGTGGGATGATGACATGATCACAACTGATCGGGTTCACTGCTTTTAACGCGGCGTTTGACCGTACTCTCATCCGTCCTCGGTGTGAAAGTTCTAAGCAGTGAATCATACATGATCTAGGGTAATACTGCCCAACGTCACGGTTCAGAGTTTTGTTCCCCTCTCCTACATATCGCAGATTGGCTTCTCTGGATCGTCCTAGTGAATGATTTGAATCTCTCGTCAAGTATCTTTTTGCCCCTTCACAGTCTAATGACCTGATCTTGATGCGCAATGTGTTCGGTGATGGCTGATTTGTTAAACTCTGAGGTGCGACTGTCCTTTTTCTGGACTCTGGTGTACTTCTTAGTACGTATCTCTCTCCCTCTTTCTGGTTGTTCTTTTTTAGCCTTGTGCCAACACGATCTTCCCGTCTCCCCTACATAGTATTGGCAGTATCAGGGCGCTTGCACGGCCGGTCAATAGGTATCTTGGCCAACCGCTGAAATACAAAGGAATCACCTGTAAAAATAGCTGAATGTTCAGGTGAACCAGTTGCATGTTGGAGTCTTCTCATGCTTGGATGATCTGGAGGGCAAACAAAAAGTCCATACAACATAGCTCTGTGCAAGGGCCCCCTATTACCCCTAGATCATGTTATTATCCTGCTTAGACCTTCACACCCGAGGTAATAAGTACTGTCAAACTCTGCTCTGCGTAAAAGCAGTGAACCCTATCAGGTGATTATCAATCATGCATCCCACGATGACGAAAGCTAAACATGTGCGTCTTACTGGATTTGCCTAATAAAATTTACCCAATAAAGTATTTCAGGTAGGTTTCACTCGCCCTCTCTTTCGTCTGTGTGGTGTTTACAGAACATAACACGTTTTTACTGTTAAAAAAAACATGTTTATGGCCCATTTTAATGGATCATACATACTCCCAAAACTTGAATTATTGGTTTTGTGCAGATGAGGAAATGACACATATCTAGATAATGTTCTTTTCATCATTTGAAAGGAAAAATTCTTGGGGGCTATCAGCTGTACTTCGGAGTACATGACCTCAACGTTTTCAAATTTACATCATTCATTCAACTACATTTTGCACATTATGTATTGCAAGACTATTACCTATATGAAAAGCCTTGCTTTGCTAAAGAATATTTGTTATAGTCGTATTTTTTTTCCTGTCAGTAAACGCATATTGTCGATGGGTAAGGACTCATTTTGAGGGGATGTGTTGAGATGAAAAAGTAAAAAGCCCTATTAACACGCTGAAATGTTCAACTTTGTTACCAAATAGATCTTAATCCATTTTTAAAGCAATGAACTTTTTTGTATCGAATATGTAAAAGCTTCACACCAGATTCAATTGAATAGATGGTCGTAAATTCTGAGCCACGTAAACCAATTCCCTTTGTTTTGGTTCAATCAAAGAACGGATAATGTGTCCTAGAACATGATGCCTGGGTGAAGAGGAGGAATTAGGCCACTTATTTATTGTAGTTTGTTTATGAGTGGCCAAAACTCTAACTACTTAAATGATTGGACCAATCTGTCAAACATTTCTGGAACAGACGAATAAAGTTAAACGTATCAGATTTTCTCAATATCCCTGAGGGACCCCGTAAAAGAACTTTTGGTGGCGTAATATACTTTTCGTATAATTTTCCTTATGTTTGAAATGCTTCAAGAGTTTGTTTCAGGTTGGTGTTTGGGAATTTATTCAGGGCATTTGCCTTGTTAGTTTCTATTCTCTCTTTCGTGAGAAACAGAGACATTTTTTAATTATGGCCTTAATCTTTTCCATTATCGGGACATCAATTCTAGTCTGTGTACTCATTGTGTAAAGCATACAACCTTTCAGAATGAAGGAATCGTCGACACGCCCCAAAACTTTTATGACTGACAGGAATAAAAAATCCGCCTATAGATGTTTAAAACTAATCACTTCTTTGCTTCACCATAACCTTGGGCCTACACACGTCTGTGGATTACTCGCCTTGGGCGATACTACCTGTTTGCTATGAGTCCCGCCTTTAAACGTACATACGAAAAACAACACAGGAGTGCTACCGATGATCATCATCAGGCGTGGGTGTCCAACACGAGATTTTTTGGTAAAAAACGAAACGGAGAATTAAGATACGTTTCTCCTTTAAAACTCCCATAATCGCAAGGGGCATTATTCACTATGGCCATACAAACAGAATCGAGGAACCCTTTCAAATTTGAAGTATCAGGGGTAAGAAATTTTTTTTTTTTTAAATTCTAATGCTCGCTCGCTCGCTCACACACATACACATCACAAACCACACACTCACACAGAAATACATACACGGTTACAAGAATAGTAGCTAAATGGGTATACAAACTAAGTAGTCTGACGGCATTGCTCAGATTTCAAGTACTTTAGTGAAGTAGTTTTCCGAGGTTTCAGTATTGTAGACTATTACAAAGGCTGCTTGTCAGTCTATGGGGCCACTTTGACCCCCACCCCCCCCCCCGTCCCCTTCCCCCCCCCCCCACGCCCCCCCGGCGCCCCCTCCCCCCCCCCCCCCCCCCCCCCTCCCGCCCCGCCCCCCCCCCCCCCCCCCCCCCCCCCCCACCCCGGCCCCTAGATATTTTTCTCATCAACTGTTTTTTCAGTTAGCCAGACCCCTCGCTATCATAATACCTGCTTGTTTTTTCCATTTAATTAGTGGTGGTTGTAAGCGTTTAACTGTGCCATTGCCATGCAACGGCAGTAATGAAAACTTAATTTCGTAAAATGTCATCTTTGCAGTTAAAGTTGCAATAAGAGATTTTGAGGCACCAAACATTGTGTCATAATAAGTGATTATCATAGAATAAGGAAGGGGATTAGACACTCAATAATTCTTACCCCTTTTATTTGCTACAGAAATGTCTAAAAGAGAGAAAAAGGGTGAATTTTGATTTGCTTTTAATATATCAATATAAAACATCGGCTGATTTAGTATTTGCTCTTACGACATTGAAAATTTCAAAATTTTGGTCCAAAGAACATTTTCAGCTTAATCCTTTTATGTGGGGATATTTTGATGGAAAGCTATACTCAGGGCAAAAATCCGAACTTTTTCAATTTGTTTTAGAGAAACCTGATTTGTGAAAATCTCTCGTTGCACCTTTACGAATAAAACACCATTCAAGTGTCTATATATATGTAGTTTGAGTTGTCCAGTTGATTTGCAATCACATCTGGGTCAATTTAAGGTCATGATTATGTCAATTTTTTTGGCGTGCCATGGCAATGCCCTCCTTAAAATTGGATTTTTGAGGAAAAAAACGATTTCATTGTAAATAGACAACGTATAAACAAAATCTAATGTCAGAGGTAATGCAATTTGATCTGCCCCAGTTATTGCAATTATGATCTGCCAAAACAGCATCATTTACCATGGCACACTCCTCTTAAAATTGTAAAAAGTGGATTTTGTTATTGCTTACTAACGAGAAACATGTTAATTTTAGTGAAAGACTCGATTTTCTTTTCTTACCATGTTTTTCAGTTAGCTAGTACCGTTAGCTATCACAATCTTCTTCGTTGTTGCCATATTTTTGATGATATATGAGCAGCAACCACATCTTAGCCAAAAATGTGTTGGACCCAACTGCTCTTTTTTTTTGCCCCGATTAGTTGCCGTATTTTCTCTTAAAGAGATATATAGGAATCATGTTCAACTTGGTTGGGAGGCTTGGAGCATTTCTCTATCCATACACCCTTCCCTATCCCACCAACAATGTTGGTTTTCTTGTAGGGTGTAAGACCCATTTCAGGATTCAACATTGTCCGGGGGAGAGGGGGGCATTTTGAAGTCGGCCTATAATTGTCCAACACTTTTTGGCTCAATTGTATACGTAGTATTAGAAAATGAGGATTTCATGCTTAACTTACTGCCTGTTCATTATCAATTAAGATAAATGCTATTGAAACTAACTTGTACACAATAAGGTACAAATAATATGTTTCATCTGATTATCAAATTACACTTCCACACCCCCACTGCATTTACTTTAGGGAAAGGTCACTTTCAATCAGCATAGGCCATACTTTTATTGCGTTTTAAAGCTACATTCATGGTTTTAACAGCAATTGTGTTCAATATGCACAGGGGCTTTCCTTCCGCTGTACAAAGTGTCTTATTTTGTGTTTAACAACTTATATTTTTTCATAGTGTAAATATTCACAACACATAAATTTTCGAAGATACGTTAACTAGAAAAAAGACAGATTTAACTCAAGTGTTATAGGACCATAAACGAAGCTAAAAAAGTTGGTTGGTAGAGTCCTGGGGGAGGGGGTTTCCCGCGGATACGCTCCGTAGATACTCGACTATGGGAGCGAAGGCAGAAATTCCATATTCAACTAATTGATGCTCTGCGTGATTATGCAATTTTCCGCTATAGGAACAATTTGAGTAAATGACCAAGAAACCCGACTCTCACGGGTCTCGAACCAGGGCTGCTCGGTCGATCTTATACCACCCTTCAACGGTTCAGCGCCTTGGACCACTTGGCCACCTCGCCCTCAAATTTATGGCACTTTATCGTAACAATTAAATCCTGTGTTTGCTGTGCATCTAAGGCAATTTTCTGATTTTAACTACTTTGTTTTTTTGGTACTGTAAATCCCCTTACAAATACCAAGGGCCAGCGATAATTATAAGCCCAATTTGGTTGTCCATTACTGGTCCTAGCATATCCATATCCCTCACTGTTCCTTTTAGCACAGTTTCAATTGACACTTTATGTATTATTATTATTATTTATATACTGTATTATTCATTTCTGTCAATTAGATAGTTTATGCTGACTAAAGAAAGTGATTGGAATTGTACAAATTTTTGATGTCTGACCCTTTCTCTCGTATCTACAAACTGTTTTCTTTTGACAGTTCTCTACTCCTCCTCTCCTCTGACAGCATGATGTAACCGAAGACTGATCTTATTTCTACCAGTACTACACTTCTGAAGAACTTCATACACCATGTGCCCCCCAGCATCTCTAATTCAAGTCTCTCTCTTTTCCCTTTACTGCTTGTAGTCTCAATAAGAAAGCAGATGACCTTGCCTCCTTCCCACACAACTTCTTAAACTTGGTTGTCTTCTCAGAAACTTGGTTCAAATCCGAAGATGAAGCCTCCCTCATTGACTTTGGCCACGTCATCTGGTCGAAAACTCAATTCGATCTGGTCGTCGTTGGAGGTGTCTTTCTTTGTTTCCCCGCCCGAGGCTAGCTATGTTCAACAGACCTGACTTAATCCATCAATTGCCTGAACTGGTGGATTACCCTATTTATATTGAGGTTTCCATCCACCAATTTCTTCCAAATGTATTGTTGTGTATCGTCTACCAAGTCTCCCTGACTTTCATTCAGAACCTCACATACCCTGTGTACCATTGCCAACAGAAAAGAAGACCGTGTTTACCTTATTGTGATTTTTAATATTCAATCTCTGGCCATCAACCTAGTCCAATTTAGAGATTTTTCTTAATTATTCCCGACTTATTTCATTCCTTCTATTGATTCGCCCAACCACAATCAGACAAATAACATGGCCACTAGTTATAATAGTATGTAGTAGTAGGTAGTAGTTAAAAAAACCAAAGATTTTAAATCCGGTTTTTTGTCCCGTCAACGGGGGTGGCCGGATACACACTACACTCAGCAATACTGCAGGGAGGGATTTATTGGAGCAAAGATCATTGACCGATGCCCTTCCTGACGCCAATCAACAGTTTTCGGCGGTGGGGCCTAGCCCTTGGGCAACTATGCCCAGCATACAAGCGCAATGTGCCGAGAGATGGCCGCCAAGCTCTCCAGAGCTGACGCCGTGTAGTAGATCTTTCTTTTTTCATTCTACCATGGTAACCACTACCGCTCCTCATCAATTTTCTTAAAAAACGGCCCTGGGACAGGTAGTACTGGTTACCAGGATCCCAATAGCAGCCCTAAATGAAACCGGACCTGAATCGACAATACTTCAATCACCAACGCATATATGAATTATCTAACATGTTAGGAGCGTCCTTATCATGGATACACTCAACGGTCCCCAGGATCACAGCTTACACATCAGTTGAATAAATCCTGACACCACCACAAAGCCCATTACAGAGACTTGTGGATACGCTAAGAAGATCTAACATTAATTCGGGTATTATTATTAACCGGACTCTCAGCATCCATCATTTTTCCAATCTTTAGCACTATCAATTTGTCCTATTCATTCACACCTGTCTCACTTTTTTTGTCAGCCGTCACCTACCCTTTCCCCTGAAGGAGATTATTAAATTAACCTCTAAATTAAACTTAGTTCCAGTAGTGGTACTGATGGCATTACTAAACAGCACATTCTAAACAAATTGTTCCATCAATAATGAGGTCACTGCACATATTTTCAACATTATCAATAACATGGTTCTGTACCTTCCCAATTAAAAATTGCCAATGTGACCCCTAGTTTTAAAGCGGTGACACACATGATTTCTCAAACTATGACCCTATATCCATTTTGGTGCCAACCTTGATTAAAACTTCAAAAAGTTGTTTATGTCCGTTATTTACACTTTATCACCAAAATATTATCCTTACTTTTCATTTCACCAATTTGGCTTTAGGCCCAAGAGATCTACTTTCATGCAATCAACAATGTATCCCGCCTACTTGTGCACATCAATTTCTAGATAATAACAACATACAATTGGTATTTTTTTTTTTCTTGATTTAAGCAGGCCCTTTGATACCACAACCACAAAGTCTCTTATCCAAACTTCATGATTATGGTATTAGAGCCTTGCCAGACGGATGGAAGCTACCCTGGCTACCTGGCCGCAACATCAACAGTGATCTACAACAATACTATCTCTGACCCTGTCAGCATTACGTGCGGACTTCCACAGGGCTCTATACTTGGTTCACTCTTATTCCTACTTTTTACATAAATGATTTACCCCTCAGTCCAAAATCCCCAGTTTATTTGCAGTTGACACGAACATATTATTTCCACACTCAGATCGCTTAAACATGAGGAAATTTAAGTGAACTTAATAAATAGTCTAACTGGTTTAAGCTAAATAAAAACTTCTCCTAAAATAAAAAGGCTAATTATATGATTTAAAAATAAATAGTAATAAACCTAAAATTGACATTAATATACAAAATGACGATATCAATCCTCCAGGTTGACGCAACTAAATTCCTTGCCGATAATTGACTAATAGTCTGGAATTCCCAAACTGAGCATGTATCCAAAATAGTTGCCAAATACATGGTGTGATTCGTAAAGGTGCGTCCTATCTTCCCAGCATTCTCGTAAGAATCTTTACAATTCTTCTCATCTGCCATATTGTCATACAGTGCATGATCGAGGTGATCCTAACAACTCAGTCTTGGGAATCTGTTCTGTCTACTTCCAAAAATACACGCCATCCGTAATTGTCTAATTCTCTATGGCTGCCCACACTGACCCTCTTTTCATATCTTTTTCTACTATTTAAAGTGCACGACTCTACCAACTCAACTTGACTCTTAGTACCAGTCATTACCACCTCTTCTTCCACGGGATTTATCGCGGAAAACTTCAACGTTGACACTCCTTTCCACAACTATGATACCAGGCTGCTAATGACCCCTTCATTACACATACCAACATGTTCGTGCCAGTAATACCCAAAATCATCAAAAGGCCTAAGCTATGATGCAAGTGCCCTCTGAACTACAGAATCCCCTCACATTCATCCTTTAAAAGCAGTTTAAAAAGTCTTTGTCAAGCTGTACGATGACATGCCTTCTTAATTTTATTTTTTTTTCTCCCTTTCCTCTCGCTCCCTTTCCTTCTTATCTTTGTATCTCCTCATAACTATTCATAAATTTTTTAATACTCTTAAGCCAGACATCACGTTTGTCCTAGCCGGATATTGGTTCTCTCCGCTCCCCTCCCCACACTTTTTTTGTATTTTAAGCATAACCTCTTGTAACTTTTTCACTTTTCTTACCCTTTTGGGAGGGCACTATGACCTCAAGCCTCGCGTTTAGCAGTGTACTCGTTCCTGACCATGTATGGCCAAATTATGCTTTGTATGTTTTCGTAATATTTTATCACCTAATGCAAATATGTTTAATTTAACCATAGTTCTACTTGATCATTTGTATACAACCAAAAGTTCCTCTTGGTAATAATATATAGTATGCCAGTATTACTTGTAATAAGGGTGTATGAATAATGGTTCGGTCTGATAAAAAATACTAGTCTGCTTACAAAAATAAGATAGTACTGCGCAAGGTAAAGAATGATAGCCATGGCGCTAATGGTACCTACCCGCTCTGAGGGGGGCCCAAATTTCCCAGTCTTGGGAATTTTCCTCTATCGGGGGGTCAAAAAAGGCCAATATTTCCCGGTCGAGGGCTAAAAAATGGGCTGATTTCGCATGATTTTTGCAATTTTTCCCGGACAAAGTCGTCAGGGGGGCAACTGCCCCCCTGAATGTTACGCCACTGATGTATCATTCCAAGCCCTCGATGATAACAAGCTGTTTCTTAATTATGCTGACCTCTCTGCTCCTTTGATACCATCGATAATGACATCCTACTCAACCCCTGGAGCATGGCTTGGGTATCAAAGGCACAGCCCTTAAATGGTTTCATTCTTACATAACTGACCATTATTTAGAGTTTCAGTAGGTGGTTTAATGTCTAAAAAATATGGCCTTAGATTGTGCGTGTGCACAGGGGTCAATCATTGGTCCAGAGCATTTACCAAAATTTCTCAACATATTTTCCCAATATAATTTGTTATCATGGCTTAGTCTCATATGTAGAAGATGATGTTCAGGTGTAGTGTCTTTTTACCCCACTGTCCCAGGTGATGTGCAGTGCCTTCTTTAACTGGCATATTGATGTGGACTGAGCTTTGTGTTGGCTAATGAAACAACTGCTCAAACTCAATGACCTAAGACTGACGTTCCTTTATTGCAGTTCTCCATACAATATGATCAGACTCTCTGACATCAATATTAACATTGGGTTCTTCTGAATAATACATCTTCTACGATCAAAAGTTGGTGATTACCTTTGATCGGTAATGAACCAGGTCAGATCATGTTACAATCTCGTGCAAATCTGTAACTTCTACTGTAGAATGGGCTGAATTTGCCCATGTTCACAATCAAGATGCAAGTCAAGACTATGCGGGTCACTGTTTTATCAAAGTTAGACTATGGTAATGCACTTCTTCTGGTGGCAGAAAAAAGAGGTGCTGTATACAGCGCCTACAAAACCGTCGGCTCGCCTAGTTTCCAAGTTCCACGCTACCATTCAACATCCCCTTTGTTAGGGAGGGGTCATTATTTACACCAGGGGGCCATGAGGATTGAGGGGGGAAACCGAAAAAAATTGTCAGGGAGAGGGGGAAATGAAATTTTTCATCAAAGAGAGAGAGGGAACATGAACTTTAAAGGGGAAAATTTTGAACGGAAGCGAGTGGGTAACGCAAATTTTTTTCGGAAAAAAAAGTGTTAAAAATCCTCATTCACCCCTGGCATAAATAATAACGCCTCCCTTAGACTCGCACCCTGGCGCACAGCGCCTCTTCCCTTTGGAATTATGCTTTGGAAAAAGTAACTCATGAGAATATACAGACCCATCCCTCATTTACAAGCCACTCTTGCACATTTGAAATATTTTCAATCAATGACAGTGTCTTGCATAAGGTAAACGTGATGACCTTGGGATGACCTCAGAGAGAATTGTCGCCATACCTCCGAAGTCCATACACCAAGCCCCCTGCATGAGAATCGATCAGTTTCAAACAATTTAATCTTGAAAGATCTTTAAAAAAACAAAAATAATGCAGCACAATTTCGCTTCTCAAGAGTGAAATTAAAGATATAAGAAGTGAAACCTGGAACTTACACCAGGGGAAGGAGGAACTTGAGGGGGGAACCGAAAAAATTTTTGTAAGGGAGAGGGGGAACGTGGAATTTTTTCCTCAACGAGAGAGAGGGGGAACTGAACCTTTAAATGGGGAAAGTTATATCCATCAAGGGAAGGCTCCGCTCAAGTATGACAATTCTCGCCCGTTATTCCCACATACTAGAGGAAGGACAGGTGATGGATCTCAGTGTCTACGGCCCCACGCTCTGGAATCAATTACTCACTTACCATTAGGTCAGACCCACAGTTCATTCTTTCAAAACAGGTTTTAAACACCTACCTGTTTCTAATTTTGTTGTATTTTCTGGTTGGTGTTTTCATGGATCCTTGTCCCTATAGTTTTATATGTTCTTTTGCGAAGCGCAATGATCAATCCATGCGCTATATAAGCATCGTTATAAATATGGTTATCTATAAATTAAGAGTTATCATCGGTTTATTGTATACATTTTGTGAAGAGGCAATAATAAGATGAATCTTAATGAATCTAAATGAGATGGGGATATTGAGGAGGACAGAGAGAGGCAAGGATGAGAGCGTTGTGTGGTATGAAGTTGATGGATATAGGATGAGGACTGAGGGCTTTTTTTTTCACTTTTTTTATTACATATGATGACACACCAATCTTTTCATTTACAAAAATACAATCAATCTTATATTATATAGATCCAAAAAATTATAAATTAAATGGAGCCTATAGTTCCCACTGAGGCCATTCAAGGCCAGGCATGATCTACTGTGAATAGATTATAGAACGCCAAATCTCCCAAAAAAGCACAATAATTTAAAGGAATAAAATTTGGAAAAAAAAAAACACCCATGCCCATGTCCTGAAAACCCATCAGCAGGAAATAATTATAGTACATAAAAAAAAATAGGAAGATAGGATACATTCAAAACATCGCTTGGACAACAATTAACAGGACAAAGACAACAAATTTACAACCCAAAGCACGCATATTTTTTTTTGAAAGAGAGTGGGACAAGTTCATTATACATCATACACTGGAAATACAAAATAGAAAAGCGAGGGAAAGAAGTGGTACTCAAACCATAAGGCTTGATCACAAATAATTAGACCTTTAAAAAGGCAAAAGAAGAAGAAAAAAAACAGAGTAAGCCCCTATGATTGCATATCATGATTGCAGTGGTTTGGGCCAGGTGATAGTTTTAAACTATCACATACCTTTAAAGTAGGGCAAAACCACTATTAACTGCCCATATTCATGCAATAATAATATTAAAAATGTTGACCACCTCACTCACTCGACATCATGATATACCCTCATCATCACCATATGGTAAATTATATTCTGCACACCAAATTTCAAAAGATCGGAAACGGTCATTTTATAATTAAAGGCACATCAGTGATTTGCCAAAATCAGCCAAAATCAAAAAAAAAAAAAATCAGCCCAAAGCGGATTCTGCTATGACACATGTCAGCCAAGGCATCCCAACACAACCCCGCAAACAACAAAACCAGAAACAGCCCAACAAGGCAAAATCGGAAATCTAGTCATTACCGCCCACGCGGACACCCAACCAAAACACGCAACCGAATGGCGAATAGCACACTGGAGCACCGCCGCCCTCTTCCCTTTGGTATATTCTTTTGGAAAAATAACTATGAGAATGATTACAGACCCATCACTCACTTTCAAGCCACTCGTGCAAAATTAAATATTTTCAAACACTGACAGTGTCTTAGCATAAGGGAAAACCGATGATTGAATTTGGGATGACCTCAAGAGAGAATTGTCGCCGTACCTCCGAAGTCCATACACCAAGCCCCCTGCATGGAGAATCGATCAGTTCAAAAAAATAATGTGAAAGATCTTTAAAAAAACAAAAAAAATGCAAGCCAATTTCGCTTCTCAAGAAGTGAAATTAAGATCTAAAGAGTGAAAACCTGAAACTTACACCAGGGGAATGGAGGACTTGAGGGGGGAACCCGAAAAAATTTTTGTTACGGGAGAGGGGGAAACGGGAAATTTTTCACTCAACGAGAGAGAGGGGCACATGAACTTTTTAAATGGGGAAATTTTGAACGGAAGCGCGGGGGAACGCAAAATTTTTTCCGGAAAAAAAGTTGAAATCTCCATTCCCCCCTGGCCATAAATAATGACCGCTCCCTTAGACTCTTGACACTGGTTTATCCCATTGACAAACGTATTCAATTCAAAGTCTTGTCTACATCTACAAGGCACTAAATGGTCTGTCACCTGTCTATCTTCAAGAGTGTATCACCATTTCTATTCATCAAGGGAAGGCCTCCGTCAAGTATGGAAATTCTCGCCTGTTATCCACCTAATAGAGGAAGGGACGCAGGTGATGGAATCTTTCAGTGTATAAGGCCCAACGCTCTGGACATCAATTACCACTTACCATTTAGTCAGCCCCCACAGTTAAGTCTTTAAAACAAGGTTTAAACACTACCGTTCTAAATTTTGTTGTATTTTATGGTTGTTGTTTATTCTCTTTCATTATATTTATTGGTTCTTTTGCGAAGCGCAATGATCACTTCCTGGAATTGAGCTATATAAGCATCATTATATAATATGGTATCCTATAATTACGGTTTATCATCTGTTTATTGTATCATGTTTTGTAAGGAGGCAAATAAATATGAATCAATGAAATCTAAAATGAGATGGGGATTCTGAGGCAGCGAGACAATGCTGGAGAGCGATGTGGGTGTGAAGTTGATGGAAAAGCTGAAAGACTGCGGACTTGAGCAGATGTTGGGATTTGAAGAGTGATGGACAGTTTGGCAAAGGCGCATAGTGTACGTTGTTATGGACATGTGCTGAGGAAGGATAACGGGCATGTTTAAGGGGATTTGAGTTTGAGATGGGAGGTTTTTATGAGGTGGAGAGCGCCAAAGAAAGACTTGGAGAGAAGTGGAGGAGGAGAGTAGGAGGGTTGGTTGAGGCTGGAGGATGCACTGAATCGTGTGAGGTGGAAGGAGGAGTAAGGGCGGTTGCTGCAAGTGGAAGTTACAGCCACCCATGTTCACAGGGACAAACCGGATTTTAAACTTTGGTTTTACTACTACTACTAAAATTATTGGAAATTTGAAAAAAACGTCAGTGATTTAACATGGCAAACTTCTGGAGAAGAATTTATATTGTTGTTTCTGTGTAGGTTTGTAAGCATGCAATATTTCTCTACAGGTTTATCTTTCTCTTCTGTTTTCCAGAATGTAGTTTTGCTCGTTATCGTCAGTTGGGTGATGCATGTTTCCAAGTTTTCCCATAGCCGTCACATGGGGGGGGGATATTTGAGATGAGGGGGGACTGGTCAATACAATCATCACCCCCAACTTTGCTGCGCTTCATGTGTTTTTGTCCAAATAACCTCATAGTTACCATAGTAGTTTTTAAATGCAATACATTAACAATTTTGGTTCTAAATGGCAAAAGATTTAGCACGCTTGCACACACATGTGCTAATATCGGATCTGTCAGAAAAACCGGTTTCATCATAAATTCATACCCAATCCCCAATTGAAAAGAAATTTACCCCACAACAAGAAGTTTTTCCCAATCTTTTTGATTACACAAGAAGAATTTGTATCTTTCCACGTCTCATTTGTTGCTTCCAGTCATTGACTCTTTGTATTGTCATAAATGAAGGTTATAAACTAAGGGACTGAACAAGTCTAAAAGGTGACATAAATATTGTTATTATTCAGGTACTGGGAAGAGTCATTTCTGAAGATGATGTTTGACAAGGAGCTATTTGATGCGACTCAAAGAGCTGGATTAGAAAGAGATGATTTGGAAATGTTATACATCATGCTTGGTCTTGAGAACAACAAAGTTAGGAATTGATGACTTTGGGAATTCAATAGAGGTATAAAAGGCTTCCAGCTGCAGGAAGTGGGGTGTTACGACACTGTGCGGGAAAATCAGTGAAAACGCTGCTACCAGCGAATGAAATAATCAATGCTTTGAACAAATGTGGATTGAATGAAGCAAAGAAATTCCTACAGGAAAAGTGGCCAATGAGGTAGGTTCTTTAGACGATGCACATTTTTTAATATTGCAAGTCACATGACGGAGATAAAAGTTACTAACACTGCTTCAGTGTTTATACTCTACCACATGGTTCCAGTGATTGTGAACTGTGATCAGGTGATCATCTTTAATTAATGGACATTTATAATGTGTGGGACCCGCCATTACAACAACATGTAGGCAAGTCCATATACACAATTCCAATAGCACAAAATCTCAACAAAGAGAAAAAATAGTGGTGATTGCCTAAAATATGTTACGTTGCTTTAAATCAAAATTATTTAAGTACCCTCCCCTTATGTACAAAATTACATTGTATTTTGTTTGGTATCTGCCAAGTTGAAACTTTTGCGACATTCAAAATGGTACAGATACTACACATTAGGTAGCTTTATATACTGATAGAAAATGGAGTATTACCTTAGGTACACTAAAAAATCCACCGAATGCCCTTAGATGTAAAGTTTTCATTATATTTTTTTAGTGCCAGAGGGTTTGCTTCTTTTTTTAGGTTACAGTGTTTGTAAAACCTTTTTTTCAAAAGAGAGCTTTATCTCATCCCCACGCTCATGCAAAGTGTCTCTGGTTTTTAGAATAGTTTTAAGTAGTGGAATGAAAGAGCTAGTACCTCTGCCAAAAATCAGAAAAATCCATCATTGCAGGAATCTTGCCATGTAGGCCTGGAAAGGTCATGATTTGAATGTTAGAGCCACACTCTATTGCCATTCTCCAAAGAAATATAGATTTTTAAGAAAAATCCTATTTACCTGCAATGAAAATTTCATGACATTTATCAGAATGTAGTCAGTGGAATAAATAATCCTAAGTAGTTGTCAAAACTGTGTCGCTGTGATATTTTTTGTTTTCTGGTTTTATCAAATAAATGAGAGCAAAAGCGTTGCCCACCCCAATCCTACATTGAACACCTTAAATCAGGATGTATGTGAACCTATACAAGTCTTATATAGAGAGTAATATTCAAAAGTTGCAAATTTAATATAATTTTGTTTAATCATTTTGTCTTTTTAAGAATCAGCAAGCGACCACCAGAAATGAATCAAGATGGAATCAACTCAAAGAGGTAAAGAAAGGAAATTGCACTCTTTTATTGTGTGAAATCAAGAGTGTTTTTGAACATAAGTAATTTACCGTTAACCAGAAAGACAATCACACAACTTCTTCAGCTTTTAACCATTGATCCAAGATATCGCACACACAGGCGTGCATGGATACAATCCCAGCCCATGCAGCGATGGCTCCAGGGCTGCTACGGCCACGGAGGGTTCCAGAGCCAGAGCCCTTGGTGCATTTCAGCAATGTGTATTTACTCTTTGTTGCATCTGAAGCCCATCTACAGCCAGAAGATTGTATTTTTTTATTTCTATACAAAAAAAACACACCACCCCACTCCCTCCACACCACTGGATAGCCAGTGAACAGGTTTGTAACCATTTTCAATCACTGGTAATAGCTTAGGTGTCAGCTGATCCGGGGGCCGTGTACGTGGTCTCCATGATCGACGCTCCTAACATGGCCCACTTTGAGGCTAGGGGGTTTGGGAACAGTTGGGGGTCACCTCATACTCTTATTCGAAAAGTCTGAGAGGGACTGTACAGTTGTGACTCTCTGTACATGGACCAAAAAAAGCTTAACGTTCCACCCCTTAAAAAGTATGCCATGTTTGTACAAGATGAAAGCTGTACCTTCATGGTAAACAAAACTTCTACAGTCATACCTCATCCAATAGCAGTATGTGATATAGGACACATGCATATTCAAATAATATATCCAACCTTAATTAAAGGCAGTATCTTGAATTGCTAAATAATTTAAAAATCAAAAAAATCATCCAAAATCAGATTTTGCATGTCTGTAACAAGTACGGGTACCCAAAACATACCTGCAAATGGTAAGACCAGAAGCCACCAATTAAGGACAAAATCGATATTTTAGTCATACTGTCAGTATGGAAAATTACTACAACATATTAATTGAATGGAGAGTCATATCATTGAACAATGCAGGTTTCTTCCTTTTCTGACAATTGGTTCAGTTAAAAAAAATAAACATATGAAATTCTACAGACTTATCCTTCAATTTAAGCTCTATTTCCTGCAAAATTTAAATTGGACCTCTTTTGGGTCAATTACTGATATGTAATTAATGTATTATATGTTTTATCATGTTTTCTTCAAGATAACCATCTGCTCCGGTTACAATAGCCCCACCTCTACAGCCCACGCGTCATCACAACACCAGTATTTAATGGACACACTGCTAGCTAACATGCCAGCCTATAATCAATTTACTGTATGTTTTAAGTGTTTGCTTAAATAACCACTCTGCACCTGTACCCCAGTACCACCACCTCTCCATCAACCACGACCTCATTTGCACAAACACCAGTATGTGATAGGACATCGCATTTGCTACATTCCAGCAATAATTCTTATGATACATCCAGCCTATAATTTTACAATAACTATATCAACCTAATGTAGTTTAATTGTGTTTCTTTAAAGTAACCAATCTGCACCTGCACCAGTAGCACCCCTCTAAAGCACCATACCTCATTCCACAACAAAAGTTATATAGACATACTGCATATGCTACTTCCAGCCAATAATTCCTTATGCGACATTCCAGCACATAATTCTACAATAACTATACTCACCTAATGTAGTTTTGTGTTTTCTTTAAGGGATAACCCATATACAAAAAAAACCATGTACAGTAGCCACCACCTCTACAGCCACTACCTCATTCACAACACAGTATGAATAGGCACACTTCATGTGCTACTGCATTCCTACATCAAATGTCCCACAGTCTAACATACAAGTTCTGCAGTGGCAGTCCATATCCATATGCCCCTGTGTCACAGACTCATCATGCAAGTCTGTGAGTGGCAGGGCATATCCTTGGCCCTGTGTCACAAGTTAACTTCCCGAACTATGGACAGCAAGGTAAGTTGGAATGTATTAAGCCAAAGTTTTTAAATCAGGTTTTGTCCCTGCTAACGGGGGTGGCCGGATTCACCTCAATCAGCAATACTTTTCAATGCTGTGTGCGGATTTATTGGGCAATAGATAATTGACCGGAGCCCTTCCTGAGGTCAATCCACAGTTTTCGGAGGACCACGCCACTTGGGCAACACGCCCACCTAGTGGGCGATAGTATGGTACTTCAAAAGCGTATTTCGCCTGCTGAAACAATTGAATCAAATTTGGGTAATGCAAAGTCCCATGTAGGAGGCCACTTACCGTTTCCATACTGTATCCACAGGTATAGTAGATTTAAGCCATTCATATGTCCCGCTATATTTGTTTTAAGCCATGGTTATGGAAAACTAGAGTAAGACTTTGAAAAACGTCGTTATTTCAGGGTAGATATGCCCGATGATCAAATGTGCTATTCTTTTTGTTTGGGATAGACGTTTGAAGACCAGACAACGAGTCTATCTTGCCGTAACGCCCGCACGCGATGTTGTGTTACACACACCACACACACTGTTTAGGGGTTGGGAAAGAGATTGCAAGAATTGGATGACTGATATGTTCGGGACATTCCGATGTAGTCGGTTTACGAAGGTTCGCCTACAGCTGTCAAAGTATGTGGTATCGCCACCCTTTTTGTAAACACGACATGTGAACCGATTGTGAATAGCTGACACCGGGGATTTAAAATTTCGCCGATTTTCTTCTTTGCGCAGATAAGGGATAGTTCAAAACGAAGTAGAAAGGAACTTTGGTAACAAGCCGTTTTAATCCCTGTGATATCGGTAAGTGGAACCATTTGTTGAGAAATTCTTAATTTTTTGTTCGCCTCCTGTCAACCATTGGAACCTGTTAGATTGTTGGTTTTTGTTGGATACTATTGCCCACATCTCCAAAGTAGTTGTAGAACCCGAGAGGCTACAAACCAGAGATGTGGTACCAATATATGCCCACATGCAAGCAGCATGTGCTGGATGGCAACCATTGGCTCTCCAGAGCAGGCGCCCTTGTAGGTAGATTCTTCTTTTCATTCTACCAGGGTAACCAGCTAGCCTCTTCAAGATTTCCATAGAAACCTCACATGGGGTTAAGGTTTAGCCGCCGAACACTCGGCCCTGGGACAGGTAAGTATGGTTACCAGGATACCAGTAGCAGGCCCTAAAGGAATCCTTACTGACCATTAGTTCATTCAAAACAAATGGGACTTTTAAGGGCTAATAAAGATCAGGGAGATCCAAATTTTAATTATAGAAATTGTTATTTCAAGGCATCTAAGGCGAGATTCCAGTTTCAGGAGCAAGGTTTGCTCGGAGGGAAATGATGTAATTGTGCGCGGGTTAAAAATGTTCCGTGACTAGTCTGTAAAATCTAAAATCAACTCCGACATTTCCTTCCGTGTGGGTGAGGGCATACTTAAGTTAAACAAAAAAACATTGCAAGTGTAATTCCATAATTGGTACTTAATGTTCTATTGTAAGTCTCCAGACGAACACCATATCGATGGCTCAAATAAATCTTAAGTGGGGGGCGAGAATCATCTTCTGTCTAACACTATTCATTACAAACTTGATTGGAATAGAAAGACTCGATAAAATAACAATTCAATATGTATAGCAAAATGCTTTGATAATGTATGACAGATGTAAAAAATTTTTTTTTTTTTTTTTTTTTTTTTTTTTTTTTTTTTTTTTTTTTTTTTTTTTTTCTATATGGGCCTTGTTTTAAAAAACTCCCAAGCGAATAGTTTCCGTCCCATCAATCCCTACTGATATCGAAAAGTCATGGGTTTTACTAGGGGGATGATTTGAAGCCCACTCTTTTTGATATCGGCATCTTTATTTTGATCTGCATTGCTTTGAAATTTTGCAGTGTATTGATGACGAGGGGCAATAAAGTAGCGTTTTCGTTTGTTGACAATAAGGTTGTGAAAGCAAAGTTTCGGGTCTAAACAACCAAAAGTAATGGCGCATGGTCGTTGGGTGGAACATCAAAAATTTTCGATGCCTGATTTATGTGACATTTAGACAGATTTTATCATTATGTGAATGATTTTTGTGATTAACGAGCATCTAGCTCTTTTAATCATTTATGTCTTGTTTCTAGTTGTAGCTTATTTTTTAACTCCGGGACAATTTCTTTTTGTTTGATATTTATTTTGCGAGGATCGTACAATTGTGGGGTTAGTACATTTTGGACCCCACTTTCGCACCCACTTTCTGCACCAACTTTGTCTGACTCAGGAATATTAAAAAAAAAATTTACAACAACAGCACATTGAACTTCAATCTTTTTTTTTTTTTTTTTGTTTATATGATAATGTCAAATTATGATTATTGATGGATTATAGGCCGAAAAGACATTTTTACATTATTTATATTGTAACAATTTGCAGCCAAGCCTCGTCCTACACATAACAGCCTTACTACAGCAAGGTGTGGACTTACATATTAAAGGCACCAGTGATTTGAAAAATATTGGCAATTTGAAGGAATAGCTTCAAATTGGGTAGGATATTAAGTCTGTACAAATTTATAAGTTACCTTTTCCAGCTGTAGAATTGACAGAAATGGAAGACAAACGGCAGCGTTCCAAGATTACGATCCTCCATTCAATTACGTGTGGTAGTAAGTGTCGTACGGACTAGTAATGACTAAAAAGATCTGATCTGTCCTTATTAGGCTGCTTCGGGTCTTATCATTTGAGGGTATTTGGATTACTGTACTTGTACATGCATGCAACAATCTTGATTTTTGAATTGATTTTTGCGATTTGTGATTTTAGCAAACACACTGATAGTGTCTTTAACAATTCGAGTATCGTACAATATCCCCACAAAATTTTACACCCAAAAAATAAGGGTACCTGATTCCAAAATCTTCCAGTTGCGAGTGTGACTGCGTCCTTGAGTTGCTACAAATTGCGGGAAATGCAGCAAAACAACCACGATAATTTTTTACGAATATCCGTATCAATATGCGGTATATGTGCATGCAGCTGTGCGAAATCGAAATCGCCTCGTGTGAAGAAATCCCGCGGGTTTCCCATTATCACACAAGGCAAACCAAGGTTTTAGTCTATGTTTTAGATAGAAAATGAGTTGGAAAGTCGGGAGGATGGCGCAATCCCGCCATCATTTCTGGTACAGAGAGTCGCTTATCATGTCATAAAGCCATTCTTGGCCAATCTGAATTACAAATACCTCCAAATTAGACTCGTCCTACTTATACAAAAAATGGCTGGAAATTATGAAATTATTGGTGTTCCAAATCAGTGGCGTAGCTACCGGGGGAAGTGGCAGGGGGAAGTGTCCTCCGGCACTTTCAGAGGGATAAGAAAGTTGGAGAGTAAACAAATAAAATAAAAGGGATTCTAAAATGTTAGAATTAATTTGCGGGTACCGGGAATTAGCAATGGTCGTAACCCTAAAATTCCTAAATGTTTCACCTAACTCCCCCTCTATCGGCCTCCATAGGGTTGGATTGGTCAGGATTTGTATTGACATTTTGCACGGAGCTGAAAAATCATCACCTAACCCTATTCACATGCAACCAAAAAAACAAAAAAAAAAATCCTCGCTACGCCATTTCCAAATTGAGAAAACCATAGTACCAAAATGCAATGCCCAAAAAATAAACTGGTGATATAATACATTTTATGATAACTTTCAGTCCTTGTTAAAAGGTATAAGTTTTTACCTCAATTTGGTAAACGAATCATGTTTAACTTCTTTTTGTTATGTATCAAGCTAAAAACGTACAATCTGACATAACTATCGCCTCCATTAATAGCGTTCCTTTTAATGATTAATCATTTTCGGTATACGTTATTTGTGTGCTCCTTTGAAAACGGGACTTATATTTCATATCATGTGGTAGTTGAATTGACAATTTTAATCAGTCAATTAAACGATCCTAAATGTGCAAACTTTACAATTGACACACCCTGGAGTTTTACAGGTATGTTATCTAGTTTCTACTACTGCCAACGGATCTTAGTTCACATCTATTGCATGTATGTTTTTTCCGACGTATTACCCGCTTGGTTCATGGTCCAATGTTGAAATACGACGTTTTATATGTAAAAAAACACATGTTTATAGGCCCATATTTTACGGGTCATAGCATCCCAAAACGGTGAATTATTGGTTTTGCTGCAGATGAGGACTGATATCAGATAATGTTCTTTCATCATGGAAAAGGAAAAATTCTTGGGGCTATCAGCTGTTCGGAAGTCAAATGACCTCATAAGTTTTCCATTTACATCAGTCATTTAAAACCACATTTTGCACAATTATGTAGTTGCAAGGCCTAATGTACACATATGAAAATCCTGCATTTGACTAAAGAAATATTTGTTAGAATGTGTAAAAAACTATCAATTCTTTAGCTTCACCATAAACCCTTGGCCTACACGACGTCAGGCGGACTACTAGCATTGGGCGATTACCTGTTGCTATGAGTCGGCCTTTAAACTACATACAGAAAAAACAACACAAGGGAGTGCTACCGGATGATC
The DNA here is from genome assembly GCA_023653785.1 of Ophioderma brevispina. Classification (NCBI taxonomy): domain Eukaryota; kingdom Metazoa; phylum Echinodermata; class Ophiuroidea; order Amphilepidida; family Ophiodermatidae; genus Ophioderma; species Ophioderma brevispina. The sequence goes on from JAMKCH010017419.1 coordinate 47,624, forward strand.
ATAAAGGGCGTGGGTTGTCCAAAACACAGGATATTATTGTTTAAAAAACAAAAAGGCGGATTAGATACGTTTCTCCTTAAAAAGAGCTCCCATATCGCCAAGAGGGCCGATTCAATATGGCGTTTACAAAACAAGAATCGGAGGAAAACATTTCAAATTGAAGTTATCAGTAAATGAATTTTTTTGGCGGAGTTCGAGCATGCCACCGCGCGCAAAATACACACACGCACACACCCGCAGACAAGTAATACATAACGGAGGTTACAAGACTAGTAAGCTTACATGGGGATACCAACTTCTAGTAGTCTCGACGAGCAGTTTGCTCAGATATCAAGGATTTAGTTGAAGTTAGGTTTCCTAGGTTTCAGTATTTGAGACTATCCAAAGGTCTGCGTCAGGCTATGGGACACTTGGACCCCCCTCGTCCCCCCTTAGATATTTTCATTCACTATGTTTTTCATGTTAGCCAGGACCCTCAGATATCATAATATGTCCTTGTTTGCCATTATAATTAGTGGTGGGTGTAAGCGTTACGACGGCCAATGCAATGGCAACGCAGTAATGACAACTTGAATTTCGGAAAATGTCATATCTTTGCAAGTTAAAGGTTCAATAAGAGATTTTTTGAGGCACTCAACATTGTGTCATATGTGTTTCTAGATTGACACTCAATAACTTTCTTACCTTGTATTTGGCTACAGAAATGTCTTAAAAGAGAGAAAAGGGTAAATTGATTTGCTTATATTCAAATAAAACATAGGCTGCATTTAGTATTTGCTCCTATCCGAAAAATTAGAAATGTCAAAAATGGTGGTACCAAAGAAAACCATTTCTTCAGCTTAATCCCTTTAGGTGGGGATATTTTTGATGGAAAGCATAATCACCCCCCGGAACATCAGAACTTTCAAGGTTTAGAGAAACTGATATGTGAAATCCTCTCGTTGCACCTTTCACGACATAAACAAACCACCATTTCAAGGTCTAGGGATATATTGTATTTGAGCTTGTCCAGTGATTGCAATCACAATCTGCGGTATTTAAGGTAGGATGATGTCGAATTTTTGGGCCGTTGCCATGGCAATGCCCTCTTAAAAATGGGATTTTTGAGGAAAAACTATTTCATTGTAAATAGAAACAATAAATAAATCTAAGTGTCAAGAGGTCTGCAATGTTGAGCTGTCCAGTTATTTGCACTTATGATCTGCCAAAACGCATCATTACCATGGCAACACCCCTTAAAATTGGAACATGGATTTTTGATGTTACATACCGAGAAACAATGGTAATTAGTGAAAGACTCTGATTTCTTAACCATGTTTTCAGTTAGTAGTAACCTAAGCTATCACAATCTTCTTCTGTGCCATCATTTTGATGATATATAGAGGCAGCAGACACAACTTAGCCAAAAATGTTGGAAACACGGCTGCTCTTTTTGCCCAGATATTTGCCGTATTCTCTGAAAGAGAATATAGGAAATCATGTCAACTTCGGTTTGGAGGCTTGGAGCATTCTTATCCATACACCCCTCCCTATTCCCCACCAATCAATGTTGGGTTATTGTAGGGTGTCATAAACAAATTTCAGGATTCACCATGTCCAGGGGGAGAGGGGGGCATTTTGAAGTAGGCCTATAAAAGTGTTCCAACAATTTGGCTTAAAATTGCAGTTGCCATGGCAACACAGTATTGAGAAATTTAAACTTTGAAAAAAAAATCCTTATTTTGGTACAACTCAGCCATAGAAAACAAAATCTAAAGGCTATTTTGATTGCAATCACGATTGGGTTATTTAGGGTAAAGGTATGCCAATGGGGGTCACACATTATGTACATAGACACACACTTGGGATGCAAATGGATGAGGCATGGGTTAATGAATATATATGAAATAGAGAACTTAACAGCTTTTACTCTCCCAGTATGTGACAAAATACTTCTATATAACAGTTAATGACAAGCACCAAAGCAACCCTAGCAGGAAATTTTTTCAATATGCACTGGAGCGGGAATCAAACCTACGACCTTCCGATCAATTATGTGGATGCCCTATCCACAAGGGCTACCAGGACCTCAAAGCTGGCACCTACACACAGAGGACATTAAGGGACTTGAAATGGCAGTGCCATTGCTGAAAATGGAATTTTGAGGGAATTAGCTAAATATAGTATATCTTAGGGACAAAACAACACAAAAAATTCAACGCAGGAGTGGTCTCGTCTGGGAACCGCCTTGAGTTCACCGCCCGCCATACCAGGAGGCCGCAGACCCCATCCTGTCCTTACTCCTCACGGACGAAGCTATAATGTCAAGTTTTCCTTGTTAGTTGACAAAGGGAACAGTAAGATATGGACTGCCTTTCCGGTGTAAGATGTTTTTATTCTAATGTACCTCATGCAAAGAAGCAGGGGAATTGGAAGAACACCCCAAGCCTATGAACAGATACAAGTTGCCCTACCAGAATTTCCATATTGAAGCATTGCCCGCAGTCATGAAGGTTTTTCAGAAAGGATGTTGGAGGGCGCTACACGTAATTAAAAAATATGCCTACTTACATCATGGAAATAATAGAGCGAGGACAACCAACGGGAAAACCACCAATTACCTAATGTCGATTAACCATTCATCTCGACAAAAGCTAGGCACCCGATGTGTATTCATGTGCATACAACGAGACCGTTGTGATCTATATCTCTTGCCGCGGTCGATTTTGTGACTACGGGAAAGGCTGTCC
>JAMKCH010017420.1:0-39682 GCA_023653785.1 Ophioderma brevispina
ATTCATCAAGGAGGACTGGGTAGTTTTGAAGAAAAACTTATACCATTGGACTCTGCATCCTCCAATTGAGGAATGTCATTCACGTGCCACATGCAGATAAGGGTAAAAAAGACACAAATTACCTGCTCACCCTTGACATCTAATGGTGCAATACCTAAAGGAATCAAACCACTAAATAAACTAGGGTGACGACGACGTCAGTGCCGAGATGGTGTTTGGCATCCAAATGTGGCACTTTTGCCTAAATGAGAGTCACAATATGTGGATAAGTTGTGTCTTTACATGAAATTGATTAATCATAATGTGTGTACTAGTAACAAACCATTTGGGTGGTAAAGATTTTGTTTGTGCCATTTTTGAATAATTTTCTGAGGGTTTGGGGAAACTGCAAATTTTTAATTTCTAGTTAACATTCACTTAGGCGTGGACGTTTTTGAAAACATTCAATCTTTCGATGCTCTGTAGCTCAAAAAATCAGCCTTCATCATAGGACGTTTTTCCATTTTTGTTGAAGAGGATGGTCCTAATCTACCCAAACAATCCAGTTTTGAAATACCCATTTGGCTTAATAGCCGAGAAACTTGACGTTTGGTTGAGGGTCATTTTGTACACAAGTCTATTGGGAGTTTTTAGTGGTGTGATTCCTAAAGGTGCCTATTTCAATTGTAGCATAACAGTCCACATTCCAAAAAGTGTTTCAAATCATTAACTAAACAATCGTCCTACCTTCAAGTAGTGAGGTGGATAGATCAGAATTCATTATGAAAAAAGTTGACTTTCTTCAAACTAATATAGATATCTTAGTTTGGCAGTACAGACTGTTCTAATTTTTTTGGTATATATGAAAATTTGATGCTTTCACCATAGTTAAAGCAATATTGCACATTTTTTTAGATATGATATTTTTTGCACGTTTACGTTGGTAATTGTCCTAGAAACTATACATGCGAATGAGATTGCAAAAATCGGATTTATCACAAATAAGCGATTTTTGTAATTGAATTTGGGATCCCATTGGACTTGAACGGCAGAGCTGAAATGCACTTTATTTCCGTCCATGATGAAATAGTGCCACCTCGAGAAAATAACCTCTAACTTGACTTGCCCGAACTATTAAAACAACTAATGGATGAAGCGTAGACACGTACCTGACGCTATTTCCCGCTATTTCCACATTGGAAGGCCGTTTCCAAGCAGTCCGTTGAATATTATCGGGGATCCCGATATAATTATTCTAGTAAACAGAAATTCCTTCGTTTGGTGACACAGACTTTTGGATCTAACCATTCACAGGTATATAATTTTTTACTAGCCTGTTACCAATTGCAACCGTGTAAAAGCCTCCAAATTTTTGAAAAATTGGGGGCACTCTTTCAAAAAAAATGTCTTCATATTGTGCTTTAAAAATTATCCCCTATCTCCCTATTTCTGGGATAACACCTTTTTGGAATAACGGGCCATCCATGTTCTCCCACGTGATACAAGAGTAATGACATTCACATACCCCCAACCAGTTTTGTGGAAACACATTGTGTGTTTGATTTGGAAGATGGATGCCGATAATCATGCACTGGCCATAGATTGCTCAAACTATATTTAAGTTAGGGCAAAATGTTTACTTTTTGTGTCCAACACAGCCACCGTCACGGCCTTGACATACGTTATGACCTTACATACATACATCCACATTGCATTTTATATCCGGATTTTGCTCTGTAATCCGTTCGTCCAAAAATATAAACAACTTCTTAGTAAAATCAGATCCTAAAGACAATGGAACACATGATTCTAATCCAGTAAATGGACCTATATTAGGATATAAGTGAAAGTTCTCACAAGCTCGCCAAAATAAGGTGTTTTTAGCCAAGGAAAAACAACTAGTTGTCTCAGAAGACTGTGCGCAGTTTTGTTTAAAATTGGTCATTCTTTTTTCAAATATATAATTTTTTGCTTTTTAAAGTTTTACTCACTTGAAATTTTTTTGTTAAAATTTCAAAAAAAAATGAAAATTCGGCTCGAAGGCGGCTGCAAAATTGAAACAGTGGGTCCAAAATGAATTAAAGAAAATCCGTCCCCAAAAAAACCTGTATTTCGTTCTTCGCATTAGCATTTTTTTCTAACAAGACCTTCAGCCCAGCTTTACCACCATTCTTACCACTGCACTGGAGTCTAACAAAGCAATGTATTGTGAGTTTGAGCCAATACTGGAACAACTTGTGCTTTTTAAGGTAGTAGTCTTGTGGAGGAACCCCTCTTCGATATTCTCTGCATTTTAGTCTGTGTATTTAGAGTACCATATGCTCTAAAGAGAAACCCCCAAATTCATTAATGTAATTAATTTTTTGGGTATGATTCTACACACTACAACTAAAACACTTGACTGAAAGTAGGTGAGAAGCCAAGTCTTTAACAGTGATAAAAAGTTTGTAAAGTCCTGGTGTGATTGACCCTTGTTATTTGTTTTGGCCATGGCGTTTTAACAACCAAACCCTCGCCGAATTTTTGTCCCACACCCATTTTTGAAATTTGCGACAGTTTTTTTCCTCAAATGATCATATCTTTCAAACTTTAAAACCCTCCACCACAATAAATATACATTTTCTGAAGGAAATTTAAAGGAATCCAAAAAACACTCAGAAACATTGTCAGGTGTAAGGTTCTAATGCTATAGTTATTTTAATGATGAGGCAAAATGTCAACTGAAAGTGACCCATGGTTCTAATGTCAAAACAAATTGTGTTAACACCTATATCTGATTTGATGTCCTTTTCTTGCGCTGATACTTAGGCCTTTCCAGCAATATATAATTGCAGGGGGGTTATCACTCACAAAAAAATGATATACTTTTTCAAAAAATTACTAAAATAACACATGTGTTTTTGTCCAACTTCAATCCCATACTCCCACAGGTTGTCTTTCTTTCTTTTGTCATTGTCCAATATAAGTGGATGTTTCCTTTAGAATAAACTTCTTCAACTTGTTGAAAGTTTAAAAGGGTTGCACGTCAACTGATGAGCAAAGAGAGCATGATGAGCCGTGCATGTAACTCACATTTTACGATAAAATTACAATTAATGTATATGCACATCATAATTGTCAACCAGCAATTTAAACTTTTCTTCATGTCCATTACAGCTATTAACACAGAGTTATGTGTAAAGTTCATTACAGTAGTCCGGACATCTTAGAAAGATTTGAATGTTTTTGTGTTTCTCCACATGGCACTGCCGGCACACATAATATTGGTATATCTGAATATGACAAAGCAAATCCGTGGCGAGATTTAAATAAGTTCAATCCCAAAATACAGATACAATCCTTTGGTAGATAGCAGTAGCTTTTGTATTTGTTTTGTACTGATGAGAAAAAAGGATTGCCTGCCTGATGTTGCTCATAATAATAGCCTGTGATTACATTTGTTGCCATGTGGATTGAGTGACCAAATTTCACATGAACTGTCTTTTCAGTTCTTCAATTAATTTGACGCCATCGGATTAACATGAAGCAAAATCAAGAATCAAATACATTGTAACTGGTACTTTATAGTCTATATGGTAATTTATCATTTAATATATTAGGTTCATGCTCAGTGGTTGTAATAAAAGCATACTTGGACTGAAATGGATTTCTTACTGTTATTCTTTAAATTATGTAGCCCTATGTCTTGGAGAAATACTAGTAGGCCTATATGGCCTACGAGCAGTGTATTATTTTAGGTATTTTACCAATATAAAAACATAATATAATACTGTCAGCTCTATATTGATACCAAATTTGTTTTTTTTTTTTTGTTGCAAACCTTGATTTAAAAAGAAAATATCATGAAAAAAAATAAAAAAAATAAAAAAAATAAAAAATTGCATTTCCCATAGAGATTGTACTTATGTAGCGCACGCTTCCTCATGCCCCGCTTCCTCAACCCCCCCGACTTCGTCAATTGAATTAAAATGCCATTCTGCCTATGTTCAAGATACCTCAATGAAACTTTCCATACTTATAATGTAACATGTTTCTCTTTCATTGCTATCGCACTTTACTGCCATATTCTATACTTCAAAAGATCCCTTAAAAAAACTAAACAACCACGTGAAAAATGGACTCCACCACCCTTTTTGGGTGTCGAGTTCAAAACGCATGGCTTATATGTTATCCGGGTTATCAAATTAAGAAAGGGTGATGCAGTATCATTTATGGGCAATAATGTATCTAATGTCCTGAGGATGGAAAAACTATAATAATAGGCAAGGTGCAGCTGAGCCCCTTATTTGTAATGTTCATATCACGTTGCCCCAAAGGCCACTGTGTTGTAATTTCGTCCGTTTACGGGCAAACATGCAAAAATATTGTGCATTCTTCTAGTAGAGTAAAGTATCTCATATGCATTAAAGATTAAGCACACATACTTGCGCCAACAGTGGATGAAAAAAAGCTCCATTTCTTGTAATAAGTATGGGGTCTTTGGACACAAATGCCCCTTGAAGCAAGTATGCCATTTATGTTACTAGACCCTTTCATAGATGGTAATTTACTATTTAAGAAAACATTTCCCGCGAGAGCTTTTCTTCAAGGGGCATTTTGTTCTCCCATCACCACCTCACCCGCAACTTACCTCCTCAAAGTTTTTTATTTTTTACAAATCGTCTAATTAAGCCTTAGTAATCCATGTGGACCTATTCTTGGCGTGCAAATTTCATTGTTCAGCTGCTAAGAAAGTGCATTTTTGTTGTTTTTGCTGTCTGTAATTACAGAATTACAGCACCTAGCCTATGGGGCCCTGTGATACAGCATTTGCTCATATGCAAACTGCAAGATCAGAATCACCTAAAATTTTCTCAAGGATTTTTAGTAAACCATGAATTAAACCAAAAGTGCTGAATCACAAATGCACCTTAAACTCTATGCAGCACACCTTATCCATCATTAGCTTGCTCATGTCCAAGGGTGTTTTGAGTCAATCCCACAAGCACCAGTTTGGTAAATTCACCTTCAAAGGTTCATGAATCCCATAAAGTCCTATTCCTAACACCTAAAACCCTGACTTTAATGCTTAAGTGCTCATGTTGCCTACAGTATGTTCGTACTAGGGCTATTTTTAGCGAGGAGAAATATCTTGTGGGTTAAACTTCGAACACTTTTTATCCCTACGTACTGTTTGTTTTGTCCAGTACAGTATAGGAACATTGCTATGCATCACTTATTCATCAAACACCCTCTGCGTCATGTCTAAGACCAAGTCAGAACACTATTTACAGATGATATGGGTGAGCAGGTGATGGCCCATCATAGAGCAAACTTAATTTTCCCCGCTTTCACTATCTATTGTTTATGCTTATGTGTGACATGTTTCATTATAGCTGATAACTGAGTTGACCCCTTATGGTTTAGTAGATTACAGGTCATTGGGCCTTAAATGTTTCTAGTGTGTCAAATTAATTTACCTTTGCTAACTCCCAGGCAGCTTCTATTTTTCCTGTCTCTCTAATAATAAACTTCCTTTTGCAATGCTAATTTTTTATCTGAATGTGCTTGTATTGTACTGATCACTGCAGAAATTGCCAAAATGTATGCACAAATGCCAAAAATACAAATATTTTCAACTATCTACTTTGGTTATTTTCATTTCAAAAACATGGTATGAACAGATAAGCATTACATGCCTATGGACTATCCACTTGTGAGGACGGCCATATTCCCTACTGTAGAGGCACATAAATAGACCATTCTGCTCACGCTAACTTTGGTCGAGCCACTGATCACATGATCACAACACAATCCTAGATGCGCAAACCATAATTCGGAACAGGTGCATGATCCAAGCTTGACCATACCATGGATACTAACATGCCACATCGAGGAATTCAACACATTTGAGGGTGCAGAACATGCCATGCGCAGACCCTAAACATCATCTTCCTTCTCATTCTGCTCCTCCTTCATCTCCACCACAGGTAAAACAACTTCTGATATGCCGTGGAGATCACATTGCCTAAGTTGAGATACAATTATAGTTGGTTTCACAGAGCCTGCAAACACCACTGCCCTCTCACCCAATTAAACTCCATTGTTTTCAACCATATCAAGTTCAAATTCCTCATCAAAAGTTCAAACAGCACAAAACATTCACAATGCAGGTAGTCTTTGCATCCACTGCACAGAGTGCTTTAGTAGAATCCTATCCCTCAAATATGCTGACCACATACAGAAGCCTTGTATGCACTATCCAATCAGAGTTAAAAATTGGTGGGGTGATCCACATCTGTCCACCAAATGTACCTGGGAACACAAGCCCCATCTATCTTGTAATTTGGAAGAGGTAAATTAAATACTCTAAACAATCTAATATTATAACGGTTACTCTACCTCTCCGAATTTCATTGCATTTGTGACTTTCAAGTTTATCAAATCGCCAATTTTTATGCTTAACACTTCCGTCTACACATATCTCTTCTGGACACTGCAGCTATTTCATAACTTATTGAAATCTGACTAAAATATTTAAGTACTGAATCTCAACTGTATAATTCATTTGATACCATTCAGTATCTTCACTTCTGACTTCATAGCTGCCAAGGTCACTCGATCATCACAAAATTCTTCACATACCCCAGGGCTCTGCTGCTAAGTTTTAAGACATACAGAACATTGGTGTTCGTGTTTTGGAAATGCAAATCTGTGACATTGAAGTTGAGTTTCATTTTAAAATATATTCTACCTTGTCAAATGGTTTTATGCATTAGAAGCCTATCGTTTACATTTCAAAGTGATTGCTTTCCATTAAGGATCTGCACTAGGGTAGTTTAAAGTCATGAGACGCCAGTCACACTTAAAAAAAACAGAAAACCTAAGACCATCCGCAGAGCGAGCGCAGCGAGTGGAGCATCCGTGGTCGGGGGTCAAGGGGAAGTGGCCCCCTGAATCTTGTGGATTTTAAAACTATTTAAGGCACTTAGAAAGTCCACTGAAACACCAATTCCTTCATAAATTAAAGAGACATTGGCATCATTTGAAAAATAGTTTCCCCTCACGATTTTTCAAAAAATTTGATATTTTTGCATGGTTGTAACGCTGTTTATATACATTACCACCCCTCACCTGTTTAAAAGAAAAAAAACCAATCAGCACCCTATGAGTCAACAGAACAATTTTTTTATGTTGCCTCTGGCAACATTTATTCAGCAGACTAAGGAAATGGTGTTTAAAACAACACAAGAAACACACGCCGGAGCCTGATTCCCAGTGGCCCGATTCCCTTTCTAGAGTCCCAAGCCCTTTAGATGCTATCATACTACAATATGGACTTGGAAACCAACGTGCGCAAAACCTCAATCAGCCAAATCGCCATTTTAAATTCCTGAAAATAATGACCGTATGCTACTTTAACTTCAAACAAAAAAATCCCTAACACAAAGCTTTTGATTTCCATTTTTCTCCTTCAAAAATATAACTGGACGGTTCTGTGAAAATCCAAAATCTTTCCTGTGATTTTAAAGAAAAAAGAATTTTGGCAAAAACTGTAAGACTGGCATCTCTTAAAGTTTGATTGACTATTTAAAAAAATAGAGAAATATAACAAATAACATTAACCAAAAGTCAATAAACATATGGATGATGAAGCACAAGGACTGGTTCGATATTTTGCTGTATTTTGAAACAAATTTTTTATGTCTTAGAGTTTTGCAATTTTTAAAAAAAAAATTGTAACTGGCAAAATTTACTTAGCTTTTAACCTGCAAGATTAAAAAAAAAGATTTTGCACTGTGCTGTATCATTAGATCCTACAATATACAAACAACTAGGAAGATTCATCTCTTCCTAATAAATACTATTTGTGATAATTTTAAGTTTTATTAAAAGAGATTAAATATGATCTGGATCAATTTATCCTCCAGTAAAGCGGGTTCCCGCATCACACTAGAGCAAAATATCTTGCCATACTTTGGTACATGAGCATTATTTAATTTCACCACTGATTAGCTATTGCCTCCTCTTAATTCCCTGTCAGTGTCAGTATAATTTATCTCAATATACAAATGAGAATTACTTTTGATGTTTGTGATCGATGAGAAGATACTAATGTAATTATTTTCCATAAGTGTTTCCCGCAGAAGAAGCTCAGTCTAATTAGTCTTACCTTGAGGGCATCATTTAAGACCTATAACACTCAAGTGTTTTTTTTTAAAGGGGGATGACCCAATTTTTTTTCCTTTATCTTGATAGAATGGCCTTTATCCCAAAATCCCCAAAAGTTTTGCGCTGATATTTCAACCCATTTTGATGCGAGAGATAAAAACGAGATTTTGTAATTCTCATACAGTACTGTGTAAAATTGATATTGGTTGACCAAAATGGGGCATATTTTCGCTCATAACATCCAAACCAAACATCTTTTAGCCCTAAGATGTCAAAGGGTAAATGAGAAAAATAGTAGCTTTTAAGATACCAAAATTGTGACAACTTTCGGTCAAATCTGGGGTTGGGATGAGGCTATTAACAATCGGACCATTGCCCTTTAACTAAGTGAATCCCATAATTTAAGGGTAAAAGTTGCACTTAGGCCAAGGGAGCTCTTAAATGAAGACCCAGAACCCCAAGACAAACTTTTTGCATTTATATCTGTGTCTGATTGCACCCCCCCATGCATAGCGTAATCGTTCAACAAGTTCTTAATAAAATCATACTCTAAAGTTGTTTTTTTTTAAATTGATATTCCTTTCCTAGACACAAGAACCATGAAGCTGTTTATAGCATCCATCAGTTTTATCATCCTATACATCTTTAGTACAGTACAGACAACAGCATCACAAGCTAATCAACAAGACCCCTGCAACTCATGTTGCCAGGGTCCTGCGGGAATCCCTGGGGTGCCGGGCACCAGTATTCCGGGCAACAACGGCAACAATGGCTTACCCGGAAGAGACGGAATGAAGGGAGACACCGGTGACAGAGGCGGCATTGGACCTGCTGGACAAACTGGCCCTCCAGGCCTTCAGGGGCACAGTGGTGAGATGGGAAGGCCTGGACCAACTGGGTTACAGGGCTTACCTGGCAAGGTGGGCCCTCAGGGGCCAGTGGTGAGATGGGAAGGCCTGGACCACCTGGGTTACAGGGCTCACCTGGTAAGGTGGGCCCTCAGGGAAGGGAGGGGGTAGCAGGACCTGTTGGACCCACCGGAGAAAAGGGCAGCAAAGGTGAAACCCCTCAAATTAGACAATCAGCTTTTACTGTGATTAAAACAGGGTCTTCCCCTGCTTCCTCTGGTGTGCTAACATTTGACACAGTAGAAACAAACATTGGAAATCATTTCAATCCATCAACCCATAAATTCACATGTCAAATACCAGGAACATATGTCTTTATGTTTAGTGTTAGTAGCGATAACAATGCCCATAACCCATGGGTACAACTGAGAAAAGACGGTGCTAAAATTGTAGCAGCATACATTACAAATTCAGCCAATGACTTTCAGCAATCATCAAATATGGCTGTATTACAGCTGGCTGTGGGTAATCAGGTATGGCTATATTATTCAGGGACAGTTTATAGTGATACACACAGGTACACTACATTTTCTGGCTTCTTACTCTATGGCTAATGCTTTACCATGGTAAGCAAAATTGAGTGCATATTAGTGATCAACAATTCTAGATATCTCAAGACTACTGATCCCACACTGGGTATATTTAGCCTCACTTCAATACCTTTTCCTTGCTAATTTCAAATATGGTTGAGGTGATTATAACACATAATTTTTCTTGTTTCAAAAGAAAGACCATTGCCCACATACCTTAATTTCAAAATCTGAATCCATTTTAACATGGAGAGGAGTTAGAGTACCCATAACAGTGTACCCATAGCATTAAGCATACACCAGATCTACAGCTTAGGTACTCCACAATGTACCAGCTACTGTCTGTCCAATTAACTTGGATGTCGGGTTTTTATTAATTATTTCCTAAAGTATACATTTCGAAAAATGTCATGAAAGAAAAGTTGTTATTCATTGTTATCCAACAAGATCTTTGTTTTGCAACTTGAAAACAGATTTCTTCCTTGGATTTTTATTCAATTTTCACTGATTTTTTTGGCAAATGACAATAAACCAGGTCCAGGTGAATACTAACTTTTGACTCTGAAACTTTGATGGCAAACCCATTCATGAATTAGGTGCACTTCAAAGCATGTTATGAACAGTTATTGATTCGTGGACCTTTGTGCTTGCATTAATGCACAAGAATATAAATTTATCGTTGAAATACCGATACTTCAACAATCCGATGAATCATCTCCCCGACGACAACTTTTACTACCTACAAAGTGGAGTCAATGGAACTTTCCACAAAATGTTATTATAACTAATGATACCAAACCTTCATTCACTCATTTTCAAAATGAGGGTGAAATACCCAGATTTCAATAGATTTACAGATTTAAAGACACTATCAGTGATTTGATAAATCAGATAAACAAAAAAATCATCAAAAATCAGATTTTTGCATGTTTGGAACAGGTATTGGTATTCTACCATACCCTGCAAGTGATACGACCAAACGCAGCCTAATAAAGACAAAATCGGTTATTTTAGTCATAATTGTCCGAACGGACACTTTCTACAACACGTAATTGAATGGAGATTTGTATCTTTGAACACTGCCGTTTTCTTCCTTTTCTGTTAATTCTTAAGTTGGACAAATTAACTTATGAGAATTCTACAGACTTATCCTTCACTTTTAAACTATTCCTGCACATTTCAAATATTTTCACTCTGTCGGATAAATCACTGATAGTGCCTTTAAATCAACCCATTCCTTTTGTCATATAAAAAACGTCTTTGGTCCAAAGATACCCAACAACTTCCTTTTCATGACTTAATTTGAAAGTGTGTATTGTACTAATTAAAGGTGGGTGTTCCAATTTATGTGTATTTTGTTCTTCACTTGATATGAGAGCCTGGCACCTGCGTACACTTACCATCAAGTATCGTGGGAAACGAACTTGCGGTTTTGATAATGGAAGCAATAACGTACATTGCAAGGCCCTATTCACTACTGTGCTAATATTGCTGGTTAACCATTAAAACGGCAGTTTTTTGTTCATATCTTTACAAAGAAGTGGATTTTGAAGCTGGAATTTCAAGATGATAATGAGAAAAATACGGCCTTTCATCTGATATCAAAATTTATACTACTTCCGGGTAAATCAGGGGGGTCCCAGAGGCGATCAGAACAAGCACCTTTAATAATTAATAAAAAAACAGACATCTAAGTTAATTGAAGAGATAGTAGTAGTAATGTACTGTGGTCACATTTATTTTCCTAATGTTGTCCACTACTACGTTCACACAATGGCCCAGATAGAGTAGGTATTCCATGTGCATTCACTGTATCTTGTATCAATAGTACAAAAGCAATTTTGCTGATATCATCATATCTGATTTTGATAGGCACTCTAACTTATGAACTGCATGTACACTTGGAGGAATCTGAATTTCTGAGGAGGAGGGAGAAATCATGAAATTAGTGTAAAATTGAGCAATTTGGATATTTTTCCCTGGGGGAAAGTGGAGATAGGGCTGAAGATCTTACAGTACACCCAGTGGTGTACCGACCAAGGGGAGGTGGGGAGGGGCAAGTTGCCCCCTCTGGCTCGAAAAAGCAGGATGATATGGACCAAAATATGCATTTTCATCCCTCTTCTTTGGGGAATTTAGACCAATTTCAGCCTAAATTTGGGCAAAATTAGAGTTCGCTGATTATCGTGCACTACGCACCCATTTTGTCAAGTTCAGACTTAATTGAAGCAAATCACCGGGAAGACTTAGAAATTTTGCCCCCTCTGGCGGGACGACTCAGAAATTTTGCCCCATCTGGATCGACTGCCTTGGTACGCCACTGAGTACACCTTAGAAGAAGTTTGATTACACACCTGTTTGCCTTGCTTGAGCAGGCGTGGCAAACTCTAGCTTGCCAAGACCATGCTTATCTGCCAATGGGTGGCTAGGGACACTACTTCTGATTGATGATGAGAGAACTGCATGTGGATTGGTAACTCGGTGATGAAAATTCTGATAAGTCTGCTCAAGGTTCTGAAAAGTAGAATGATTACTTTTGTTAAAATATGTCAAAATACTGTGGTATATTTTTTTGTTAACATATTAGATAGGTTCTACTAACCCAATCTGGCTTGGCCAATTTGTGAAAAGCGATGTGATCCAAACATTTAAATGAACTGCAAAATTCTCTGTTCACAGTTCTTCTAATGATCAGTGAACATTTTTGAAACTCAAATTAAACCAACCAAAACCACAAGTCAAACCTGTGCTTATAATCTGCCCATTTGGGTGAATCAAGCAGCTGCCCCCAGTTATGGCTGCAAGTGTAGTGTGAATGATGCAAAACTGGATTTAAAGTATCAGTAAAATAGAAATATCGAAGACAGGTATTTAGTAGCAATACTGTAAAGACAAAATACCCAATAAAGCATATTTTTAACCATTGGTCATAAGAGCCCCATGGCACTGAAATTAGTCATTTTGGATGAGTAACTTACTCTTATAATAACCAAATTTTTTTTTTTTTGTTCACATTAATCCATTAAATTATCCCTACAACCTTATTGATACAAACAACCATTTTGGCACATTTGTCATTCCAAAGATACGAGCTACGTTTGGAGTAAAATTTTGATGGGTGTTAAAATAATATACCATAGACCTTGGTTTAAAAACCAGGCTTAGTCCCTTTATTGATGGACTTTTTTCTTTAACAAATACTCTGAAAAGTGTGTTGTAACGGGTAAGAAACTTCCTCATGATTATGAGGCCAGGCATCGCAAAGCGACCCCCGCTGGCCTGCCCTCAGGCCAAATCAACGCGTTTTACCTCATGAAAATCCATGAGTGGAACCCTGTTCACACATCATTATTTTTGCATGATTTGTACCTTATTTTAATACTTCCTCCAAAATCAGCTAAAAAGTCACTCTTTCATGGCATGTTTTCATCTTCTCACACTTGAGAAAAACAACATCAAAAACATGTATCAGATGGGAATGTTTCCATTACAAAAAGCGGGGTGCTTTGTATTGTGTTCCTAACATACAAAATATTTGAAAGGCATATTTTTTGTGTTTTTATTTAATAATTCAACCATAATTCCCTGAAAAGTAAGTGTTTTGATTGCCAGTCAAGTGTATCCGGGCTTCAAATCTTTTTTTGAAGACACAATAGCCCGTAGCAGTCATCTCATTGCGGCTTACACTGTACACACGCCTACCTATTACTACATGCCTACCCAAAAGTGATCAGCAATCGATTACTGCAGGCCATAAACTTTGTTTTAGGACTTGCCTCTCAACCACTCACAAACACGGAATTCTCCTCATGATATGGTGAATGGGCCACGCCAGAGGAATTTTCCTAACCTGTTACAGTCACAAACACTATTTCAAGAGTATTTTAAATCAATCAAAGGGCTAACCC
The DNA here is from genome assembly GCA_023653785.1 of Ophioderma brevispina. NCBI lineage: Eukaryota > Metazoa > Echinodermata > Ophiuroidea > Amphilepidida > Ophiodermatidae > Ophioderma > Ophioderma brevispina. Next base: position 13,477 of record JAMKCH010017420.1, read on the forward strand.
AGGTTTAAAAACCCTGGGTCTAAAGTTTAGCACTCCCTTTCAGAATACCAGCCTTAATTTCCCTAACCCAGTTTTAAACCTGGTTCTAAGTTAGACTCTCCCTTCAGAATCCCAGCCTAATTCCTTAACGCGAATGTTTAAACTGGTCTAAAGTTAACTCCCTTTCAGAATACCAGCCTTAATTCTAATCCTAAACTAAGCCACTCATCCAGTATATACTTTTTCTGACAAACTTGTTTTGTAATACATTGAATTGTATTTCTGTACCTATCAACTTTTAATAAGAAATTTTAATTTAACATTACTGGTCTATGTAAAAGGAAGTTGACATACTACTTTTTGCAGCAAATCTTTATTTGTAACTTTTGCATATAAATAAAAAAGCAATATTAGCACATTTTTGAAGAGCGCCCCCCCAATTTTCAAAGTTGATTATTTTTGTCACATTTTACCGTATGTAATTGTCTAGGAAACTAGCCTGCGAACGAGAATGCTAAGAAATGCGTATTTATTAAAAAATAAGTCGATTTTGTTAATATCCTTGGGATCTACCCATTGGACATAAACTACAGAGCTGGAAATGCTACGTTTTATGTCCGTCCATGATGAAATAGTTGCCACCGGACCTCGAAAGGGGATAACCCCTAACTTAAACTTCCTGAACCAATAAAGCAGACATGGATGAGCTTAGACACGTACAAAGCGCATTCTTTCCCGGCTATTTCACATTGGGAAGGCCATTTCCAGCAGCCTTTGATTTATTATCGGGGATCCCCGATAATAATAACAAAATCCTTCGTTTATGACCACAGACATTTTTCGAACTAAACCATTCACAGGTAATAGTTTAATAGACAATTAGGCCCAATGTAAAACCGTGTAAAATCTCATTCCTTTGAAAAATTGGGGCGCTCTTCAAAAATGTGCTAATATTGCTTTTATTAAAAGTCTAATAGTTTTAGTACCATATATTATCTACCAAACGTTGCAACTGTCAAACAATAGTTTTCTTTTAAACTCAACATCTGTACCATATTATAACTAGTTGTAATGTTGTATACATACAATATATTGTAAATAGTTTTCTTTTAAAAAATCAGGCCCTAGAACGAATTTAATTTGGGGGATTCGGATTTGCCAGAAGCGAACTTTTTTGGACAACAAATTTTTTTCGCCTCGCCTGCGCTCACCGGTTGCCCCTTTTTTTTTTATTTACCGTCGTCGCCTCAAAATTCTGAAGAGTGGTTGATTGTGAGTGGGGGGTTTGGGGGGGTGCTTCGTACAGGCATGAATGACACCTCGGCATTGACAAAACAGTATAATGCCTAATACAGTAGTATTCGGCCCAGGGTATTGCACCAATAGTTTATTCAGATACCCACAACCTTAAAACAAAAAGCTTTTATACAACAGGGCGGCAACTTTCAACCAGGTGGTGACAAGCGGACCTTCAACATGAATAAGCGGACCTTTGGACATTTTTGGGGGGCCGTTGCACCCCCCTGGCTACGGCCCTGCTTTAACATATTAATCTGTCATCATTCTACACAGCTGCAACTGTTGCATATATTTCTCTTTGTAAATACTGTAAAATCCTACCTCACATTCATGAATACTAGTTGACACTAGTATAGAATGCTGTTACTTGGCTGAAAGTGTGGTCTACATGCATAACACATATAATTAGGCACCTTAACATAGGTATATGTAAATATGTAGCCCAATGTTCGCATTTTTAGGGACTCAAACAAACATGTTCACACAGTGATTCATCAGAATTTTAACGCATTTGCACCTATTTTTGAAGAGCGCCCCCCAATTTTTCAAACAATTGAGATTTTTACACGGTTGCATTGGGTACTGGCTAGTAAACCATACCTGTGATGGTTAAGCTCATTACTGTGTCTCACAACAAGGAATTTTTGTAATTAAGAATTAAATTAATCAGATCCCGATATAAGTAAATACAAAACTGCTGCTGGAAACGGCTTCCAATGTGAATAGCCGTAATAGCGCCCATGTACGTGTCTACGCTCACCATTGTTGTATTATTGGTTCAGTGCAATTAGTGTAGAGGTTATTTTTCATAATGGATGGACAAAAGTAGCATTTCGAGCATCTGCCCATTAAGTCCATCCGGGATCCAAATTTCTTATTACAAATCGCTTATTTTATGTTAAACGCATTTTTTAGCCTTCTCGTTTGCAGGTATAGTTTCCTAGACAATACACCAACGTAACTGTGCCAAAATATCAAATTTTGAAAAGTTTGGGGGTGCTCTATAAAAATGTGCATTATTGCTTAAAAGTTATGTTATGAAAATATCACAAAATTAAAATTTCTTATTTTAATTTCATAAGGGTGAATTTTATCCTTGTCAAATATATCCAAAAAAACCATATCATTAATCCCACTTGTAAAGTAAGTACCACTGTTTTACATCAGCAATATTCTTGTGGGAATCAAAGTGGGTTACCTGATCATGGTCCATTTTTCAGATTTTTAAATGTTAAAAATCAAATTTTTACTTTTTTTTTGGAAATAAAGAAATTTCCCGCAGCCCCTCTTAGTCTTTAAATTAAATGTGGTTAATACTATGAAATGTGACTACATTGTTTACTATCATAAAATGCATCTCACATGTCATTTTTGCAATCCGTTGTCATTTTTTTAAAAAAGGCACTTACTTTTATTAAAACATTTCATACCAACATCAGTAGCTAGGGAAGAGATGCAGTTTAACTTTTAAGTGTAAGCCTACACACATGAGGTTTTGTCATTTAGTTTGTAATTTAAACAAAATTAAATCAAAAGATTTAATTAAATATAAATCAACACTCTGGTAAAAAAAAAATCAAAGTTCAATGAGTTTTGTAAAACTATCAAGCCACTAGTATTTAAAGATTGAAACATACATGGTGAGGACAACCATAGCCATTTCTGGCCATTCGGGTTTAAGCAAAACTGAACGCGGTTTTGAAGGCTTGATCTAGGTTTTAATTTTTGCATCTGAAAATTTGCAAAAGTGCAAGAATTGCAAGGCAAGCAAAACCTGGCCTTCACAATAAATTTTCCTCTTAATTTTCACCCATAATTTTCCCTGTTCCCACTCAATATTATCCCAACCCAATCACTTCCCCAGCCTCAACAACACCCCACCCAAATCCCCAAGCCCCAACTCCTCAATCCCAACTCCTCCAGCCCCAACTCTCCCACCCCAACTCTTTCAGTCCCAAGTCTCATAGCCCCAACTCCCCCAGCCTCATATAACCTCTCCCATCCCAAATTCCTCAGCCCTATACCCCCAGCCCCCCAGCCCAACTACCCAGCCACAATGCCCAAACTCCATCCAGCCCCCTACCTTCCCACTCATAACGCACCAGCCCACTCCCACAGCCAGCGTCTCCAGTCCAAACTCCCCCCAAACACCAAAAACCAACCCCCCAGTATGGCAGCCTCCAACTTCCCACTCCAACCTCCCACAGCTGTTTGACCCCATGCAAATGGGCTCTTTTTCTTTTTAGAGCAATTTAAGCAAGGCGACACAATTTTTGACAACGATTAATAGTGACATTCAAGAGCCTCTTACCTCCGCAAAAATCAGAAAAATCATTGCCGGAATCTTGCCATATAGGATTACAAAGGTCATAATTTGTATGTTATAGCGCTCTCTATATGCCTATTTCCCTAGAAGACAGCAAACTAATTTTTTAATGAAAATCATAATTGCCCGCTGAATTTCTCAAACTTTTTACACAAAATGTAGTTTCGTGGGCTAAATACAACGCCAATTAAGTTATCAAGTGTGTCTCCGCGATATTTGTTATGTTTTATTCTCAATTTTCTCATAATAAATTCGACTTCAAACAGCTGTGCTCACAAGCCCAACATACCAGATTCATCATTATACACCCGGAAGAGGACGGAATGAGGAGACACGGTGACAGAGTGGCCTTGGACCTGCTGGACAAACTGGCCCTCCAGGCCTTCAGGGGCCCAGTTGTGGATATGGGAATAGGCCTGGACCAACTGGTTACAAGGGCTTACCTGGCAGTGGGCCTCAGGGGCCAGTGGGATATGGGAAGGCCTGACCACCTGGTTTACAGGGCACCTTAAGGTGGGCCCTCAGGGAAGGAGGGGTAGCAGTACCTTGGAACCCACCGAGAAAAGCAGCAAAGGTGAAACCCCTCAAATTAGACAATCACAGCTTTTTAATGATTATTAAAACAGTGTCTTCCTCTATCCTCTCGCTTTGGTGTGCTAAATTTGACACAGTAAAACAAACATTGGAACATCATTTCAATCCTCAACCTAAATTCCATGTCAAATACCAGGAACATATGTCTTTAGATTTTACTATTAGTAGCAATAACAATGCCCATAACCCATGGGTACAACTACAAAAGACAGTGCAAAATGTATTAGCACACGTTAGAGATTCCGCCATGACTTTCATTCAGCATCATCAATATGGCTGTATGCGCTGGGCTGTGGTAATCAGGTATTGCGAGATTAAAATTCCGAGACAGTTTATAGTTATACACACAGGTTACAACTACAAGTTCGGCTTCTGTACTCTCTATGGCATGCTTTACCACCATGGTAAGCAAAAATGAGTGCATATTGTGATCACAATTCTAGATATCTCAAGACTACTGATCCCACACTGGGTATATTTAGCCTCACTTCAATACCTTTTCCTTGCTAATTTCAAATATTTGTGGTGATTATAACCATAATTTTTCTTGTTTCAACGAAACGACCATTTGCCATACCATACTATTTCAAATCCTGATCCATTTTAAACAGTGGAAGAGTTTAGAGTACCCATAACATTGTATCCATAGCACTTAACATACACCAGATCTACAGCTTAGGTACTCCACAATGTACCAGCTGTCCAATTAACTTGGATGTCAGGTTTTTATTAATTATTTTCCTAGTATACCTTTTGGAAAAATTCATGAAAGAAAATTGTTATTCATTGTTATCCCAACAATATCGTTGTTTGCAACTGAAACATATTTCTTCCTTGAAGTTTTATTCAATTTTCACTGATTTTTTTTGGCAATGCAATACACAAGGTCCAGGTGAATACTAACTTTTGAATCTGAAACTTGGATGGCAAACCAATTCATGAAATTTAGGTGCATTCAAAGCATTTTATGAACAATTTTGATCTCGTGGCCGTTTGCTTGCATTAATGCACAAGTAGAAAATTTTCGTTGAAATACCGATACTCTTCAACAATCCGATGAATCATCTCCCCGACGACACTTTGACTACTACAAATTGGAGTCACTTGGACCTTTCCACAAACCGTTATTATAACTGAATGATACCAAACCTTATCACTCATTTTCACAATAGGGTGAAAATACCAGACATTTTCATAGATTTGAAGATTAATCAACCCATACCCACAACTTCCTTTTCATGACTTAATTTGAAAGTTATGGTACTAATTAAAGGTGGTGTTCCAATTTATGTTATTTTGGTTCGTCACTTGATTGCGAGCGCCTGGCACTACACTTACCATCAAGTTCGTGGGAAACGAACTTGCGGCTTTGATAAATGGAAAGCAATACGGTTACATTGCAAACCCATTCCTACTGTGCTATATTGCGGGTTAACCACTTAAAACGGCAGTTTTTTTGTTCATATCTTTACAAAGAATGGATTTTGAAGCTGGATTTCAAGATGATAATGAGAAAAATAACGTCCTTTCACTGATATCAAATTTAATACTACTTCCGTGTAATCAGGAGGGGGGTCCCAGAGGGCGATCATAACCAGCACTTTTAATAATTAATAAAAAAAACAGACATCTAATTTAATTGAATATATAGTAGTATAATGTTAACTGTGGCACTTATTATTTGCCTAGTTTGTCCCTACTACGTTCACACATGGCCCCGATAGAGTATATTCCATGTGCATTCACTGTATCTTGTATCAATAGTACAAAAGCAATTTTGCTGATATCATCAATCTGATTTTGATAGGCACTCTAACTTATGACTTGCATTTAGCACTTTTGGAGGAAATCAATTCTGAGGGGGGGGGGGAGAACTCATAAATAGTGTAACTTGAGCATTTGATATTTTTCCTGGGGGAATGGATGGGCTGAAGATCTTACAGTACACCGCAGTGGTGTACCGACCAAGGGAGGGGGTAGGGCAAGTTGCCCCCTCTCTCGAAAAAAGCAGGATGATAATGGAACGCAAATATGCATTTTCATCCTCTTCTTTGGGGAATTACGACCAATTTAAGCCTAAATTTGGCCTGATTATCGTGCAAACTACGCACCTATTTGTCAAGTTCAGACTTAAATTGAAGCCAATCACCGGAAGACTTAGAAATTTTGTCCCCCCTCTGGCTGGAACGACTCGATTTTTGCCCCATCTTGATCGACTGCTTGTACTCCATTCTATACACCTTAGAAAAGTGAATTACACACCTGTTTTTGCCTTGCTTGAGCAGGAGTGGCAAACTCTAGCTTGCCAAGACCAATGCTTAGCTGCCAATGGTTTGCTGGACACTACTTCTGATTGGTATAATGAGAAACTGCATTGGATGGGTAATCGGTGATGAAAATTCCTGATAAGTCTGCTCAAGTTCTGAAAAGTAGAATGATACTTTTTAAAATATGTCAAAATACTGTGTATATTTTTTGTTAACAATATTATTATTAAGGTTCTACAAAATCGGCTTGGCCAATTTGGGAAAGCAAATGTGACCCAAATACTGATGAAATGGCAAAACATTCTTGTCACAGTTCTTCTAATGAATCATCATGAACACTTTGAAACCCAAATTAACCAACCCAAAACCTCAAGTCAAAACTGTGCATACTAATCTGCACATTTGGGTGAATCAGCAGGCTGCCCCATTTATGGCTGCAAGTTGTCGTGTGAATGTGGCAAAACTGGATTGAAGTATCAGTAAAAGAAATATCGAAGACATGTTCTTAGAGCATACCTGTAAGACATAAAATCACACTAAGCATTTGTTAATACCCATTGGTCTTAGAGCCCAGGCACTGAAATATTCATTTTGGATGATTACTTCCCTCTTGATAATCAAACCCAATTCTCCACTTAAGCCATTAAATATATCCAACACCATTATTGATACACCATTTTGCACATTTGTTCAAGGTCCAAAGAATAACTGAGTAAATTGGTATAAAATTTATGGCTGGGCATAATGCAAAATATACAATACCTGGGTTTAAACCATGCTGAGTCCCCTTAATTTGATGGACCTTTTTTTCTTTTAACTACTTCTGAAAGTGTGTTGTACGGGTAGACCTTCCTCATGATGATGCCGGAGTAGCAAGCGTACCCCCGCGGCTGCCCTCAGGCCAAATCAACGTTCATCTCATGAAAATCCATGAGCGAACCCTGTTCACACATCATTATTTGCATATTTGTCCCTTAATCTTTCCTCCAAAATCAGCTAAAAAGTCCACTCTTTCATGCCATGTTTTCATCTTCTTCACACTTGAGAAACACATCAGAAAACATGTATCATGAATGTCCATTAAAAATAGGGGTGTGCTTTGTAGTGTAACTACATACAAAAATATTTGAAAGCATTTTTGTGTTTTATTCAACACATTTCTGAAAAAATTTTTGATTGACATCAAGTGTATCGGCTTCAAATATTATTTTGAGACAATACTAGCCGTAGCAGTCATGCTCATTGCGGGGCTTACTGTACACACGCCTACCTATTTTTACATGCCTACCCAAAAAGTGATCAGAAATTGATTACTGCGGGCCATAAACGTTGTTTAGGACTGGCTCTCAACCAATCACAAACAGCTGATTCTCCTCATGATATGTGAATGGGCCATCCAATAGGAATTTTTCTAACCTGTTTACATCACACATGTTCAAGGATGTTTAAAAACACTTCCCTGGACCAGTGGGAGGTATGATTAATACCCTTGGGAAAATCGATAGCTGCTTTGTGCATAATTCAGCTAATTACTTGATAATCTGTTATTTTTCATATTTATTTCATTCTTTTTTAACCTTCTTTTCGGAAGTCCAACCCTTCAACCTGAACAGTTCTGTGTATATCTCGATTCCTCTTCATGTATTTGAAGGATACACTACAGAGGATACTTTGTGGCCATATTTTCGAAATTTCCCGCTGCCACTTTACTCATGTGTTGCCAAAATGGCGAATTTCCAATGCAAAATACCTGGATAATGTCATGACTCCATCACACCCGCCGCAGACAGCCATGTCCATTTGGTGTCCGTCTTCTCCTCTCCTGCATTCAATTCCACCAATATAGCTATAAATGTTGGTTGACCAGGTTCCTTGATCCTTGTATATCCCTAAAATTGAATTCCCTCCCGCGTCAAAGTGGTTAACAGAAATGTGAAAATCTCGAGTTTTTTTACGAACCGTCCCCGACAGAATATTGACAGCTAACGAGTGAAATCTCTCCCGCGTAACGGTCAGTGTTGTGCACCAACTCATCATGAATAGACTTAATCAAAATCTTGGAACTTGGCACCAATCAAATTCTTACGAATGTATGGTTTGAATTGCGTTTCTTTTCTTTTTTTGAAGTTTTGCAGAGGTTTTAGTACTATTTTGACAGACCTGCTGTCCGTTCCTTGCCGTTAAAAGCCCTCTATGGGCGAAATCACTTTCCAGTTTGTCAGAGGGTTTCCGGACAACCCGTTTTTACTGGGGTAACTTAGTTTTGTGAAAAAACATCGTCGTCGCAGTTGAAATTACTGGTTTTTTTAGGCTAAAATGATTTCTGGTTTTCAGGTCACGTTACAGCTTTTCATGAATTATAATTGTATTCAATCTGGGTCCTATATGCACCCCGTTCCTGGGCAAAGTGTTAAGAGGAAAAGTTCATTCATGAAGGGCTAACCCAGGTTAAACCTGGGTCTAAGTTAGAACTCCCTTTCAGAATACAACCAGCCCTTAAAAATTCCTAACCCACGGTTTAAACCGGTCTAAAGTTCGACTTCCCTTTCAGAATTCCAGCCTAATTCCTAACCCGGTTTAAACCTGGTCTAAATTTGGACTCCCTCAGAATACCATCCGTAATTCTAACCCAGTTACCTGGTTCTAAGTTTAGACTCCCTTTCAGAATACCATCTTAATTCTAATTCTAAACTAAGCCACTCATACGGTAGTAACTTTTTTTTGACCAACAGTTTTGTAATACATTGAATTGTATTTTCTGTACATATCAAACTTTGATAAGAAATTTTAATTTGAACATTTCTGGTTCTATGTAAAACACATACTGGAACAGACTGCTTTTGCAGCAATCTTTATTTGTAACTGTTGCATATAAATTAAGTCTAATACTAGTTTTAAGATAGACTGTACCAGATTACTACAAGGTGCAACTGTCGCAACAAATAAGTTTTCTTTAAACTCAACATCGTAACCATATGTTTTTGATACAATAATTATCGTAAATAGTTCTTTAAATTTATCATTATCTACACAGTTGCAACTGTTGCATATAAATGAATATTTTGTAAAATATATATTTTTTAAAGTTCCCCCCCCCTATTTGTAAAATACTACCTACAACATGTTCAGGAAATACCTAAGGTGCACAACCAGTAAGAATGTGTTACGTTCCTTGGCCTGAGGTGGTCTACACATAACACTATAATAGGCCACATTAACATAAGGTGTAATGTAAAATTTGTACAACCAATTTGAGTTTAGAATCATACCACTAAATCACTCCCTATAGACTTGTGTACAAGATTTCACTTTCTCGGCTAGAAAGCGACTGGTTATTTCACACAGAGATAAGAATATGGACAAGCAAAAAACACAACTTTTTAACAAAAATAAAAAGTATATGATGAAGGCGATTTTTTTAGCTACAGAGCATCGAAGATTTGCATGTTTTCAAACGTCCAAGCCTAGTTGAATGTTACTAAGATTAAAATGCCAGTTTCCCCAAACCCTTAGAAATTAAACAAAATGGCCAGACAAAATCCTTCAACCACCCAAAGTTTTGTTACTATTCACCATGAGGATTAATGTCAAATTTCATTGAAAGACACAAGCTTATCACCATTTTGTGACGTCCTTCCATTTCAGGCAGGGCCATATTTTTTGGACGCCACCTTGTCCTCGGTCTCGGCACTGACGTCTGCTACACCTAGTTGATTTAGTGGTGTGATTTCCTGAATTTAGGGAATTCAAAACATGTACACAGTGGTTTAAAGATGCAACCATGCATCTGGAATTTTATTTCAGAGGGTGAATTTAGCCCTTGTCAAAATAATCCTTATCATTATACCACTTGTCAATAAGTACACTGTTTACCTCAGCATATCTTGTGGAATCAAATGTGGGGACCTATCATGGTCCAATTTTCAGATTTTTAAAATTTTAAAATCAATTTTTATTTTTTAAATCAAAGATTTCCACATCCCCTCTTAGTCTTACATTAATGTGGTAATTACTAAAGATGTGACTACATTGTTTACTAATCATCAATAATCTTACATGTTACATTTTTGCAATATTTTGTCATTTTTAAAGAGCATCTAATCTTTGATTTAAAACATTTCATACCAACATCAATAGCTAGGGCAATATAGCAAACTTTTAAGTGGAGCTACAACACGAAGCGAGAGTTGGCATCATTTAGTTGTAATTTAAAAACAAAATTAATAAAAGATTTAATTAAATTTCAATCAACACTACTTTAATAAAAAAATTCAAAGCCACTTTATTTAAAGGTGCAATAGAAATGGTGTAGTAGCAAACAAGAGCCTATTCTGGCCATTCTGGTTTTCAAAGCAAAACTGAATCGGTTTTGACGGCTTTGCGATAGGTTGTTTTAATTTGCATTGAAAATTTGCAAAGTGTAAACCAAAATTGTAAGGCACAAAATGGGCAAACCTCCTTAAAATAATTTTCCTCTTAATTTTTGAGAAAAAGTGATTTAAATAAGGTTGACAAGTAATGATATCATCTCCAACATTATCCCCATCCTCACCCTATTTCCCATCCAACTCCTACGCCTTCTAAGACTCGCCCATCCAACCGACTCACTCGCCCACCTTCCAATTCCCTACCTACCCTACTCGCACCACCCCGCACCCAACAAACCCCACCCAACCACTTCACAGCCAACCAACCCACCTCTTCACCCCACTCAACTCCCTCACCCTGTCCTCAAACCACTCTCTAACACCATATAAACCCTCATCCAACTCTACCACCCACGAACTCTATTCCCCCAACTCCCACCCCCTCCTTACCTCAATCATCATCTCCACCCAACTTACTACTATTAATCCCAACCCAAATACCATCCCAATCACCACACCCAACCCTTCACGCTAAATTCCCACCTTACTCTTACCTTACACATACACCCATAATTCCCCATTCATTATCCCACCATCTCCAGTCCCAACTCCCCCCAACCCACACCAGTATGCAGCAGCCTCACTTCCCAGCTCCAACTCTCTCAGCCCAACATACCCATTTCATCCACCATCATTAATATCCCTCCCAAACTGCCACCCCAATTCCTCAGCCCCACTCTCCCACCCCCACTCTCCCAGTGTCCCAACTCCTCAGCCCCAATCCCCATCTACTCTCCAGCCTCACAACCCCACCACGCCTCCAGCCCAACTTTAAATTCCCCAACTCCCCACTCCAACTACCCAACCCCAATCTCCCTAGCTCAGCGTTCCAACCTTTTTGATGCAGGGGCCGCTCGATTTGAATCTTAATCTGCAACTACTGCGGGCCGCAAACAAGTAATGGGGCTCTCAAGTTTGGTTTATGAAGTGGCCCTACAAAAGTCTGGAAGTGGCCCCATTCTATACAATATTTTGCTGAAAATGTGACCCATAGCATACCAGAGATGCAGATTTTGGTTATTCAACACAAATTCTCCATTTTTGTTGATCTTGTTAGCAAATTTTGAAAATTTTTGGTTCATTTTGAGGAATTGGATTAAATCCCACAATTTTTAAAGAAATTTTGGTTTTCAAAAAACACATTAAAAAACACAAAAAGTTTTTTTCCCCAAAAATTAAAAAAGTTTGGTTTTCAGAATTGCGGAAATTAACCAGGGTCTAAATACATCGGGATAGGACACTCACGTCAAGAGATGGATGCATACTGCCACGATCTGCATGAAATCTGTAGCTTATCGTTCACCAGCCGTGCGTGGCGCTATTACGCTACGTCATCCCCCGGTTTAAGTCATGAATGCGTTTATCATAATTAAATGATGTAGCTTATCGAAATGGTGGCGCTATCACCCACCCCCTCGATATCGAAATTGTCTATGGGCTTGTAACCAGTGCACCCGCCTGATTAAACAATTCAAATGACATTTTGTTTTCTAAATCTCTATGCTGTTAATTTTTCTGGAAGTACCCGTCGCGGGCCACATGAGAAGTCTTAGTGCCGCAATGGCCGCAGGCCGCAGGTTGGACACCCTTGCCCTAGCTCACCTCCACAGTCCCAGACTCCCCAGCCTTAACTCTTTCACTCATCAAAACCACTCTCCAACCCACTCTGACTCCCCCAGCACCCCACTTTTCCTGGTCCCATCATTTATAACGCCCAATCCCAACTCCTCCCAAGCCCAACTCTCAAGCCCAACTCCAAGCCCAACTCCCAAGCCCAACTCCCAAGCCCAACTCTCAAGCCCAACCTCAAGCCAACTCTACCCCCCACTCCCTCCCCCACTCTTCCCAGCCTCATACCCTCAGAGATGTAACAGAGGATCAGTCCCATTTCGCTGAAAACCAAAATTTGAACTGACGACAGGCAAATTTAGCGAAGCATCCGGAGGATCTCCGGGGAACGCATTTTCATACGCGATTTTAGGGTACAAGACCCTTCTCTATAATAAATTGTAACTTAAAACTTGTGTTTTTTGATTCAGTTTACCTTTATCATTAACAATTTGATCTCAGAAATTGATAAAAAATAAAATCTAAAAATTTCTTTTTTTTTTACATTTCCAGATTTTTTATAAATTACTGATTATGCCAAAAATCCGGCAATTCCAGAAATTCCGGAAAAGTTTACATCTCTGATCCCCCACTCCGCTTCAGCTACCCCACCTAGTTTCTACTCCCCCAGTCTAAACTCTCTCTAGGCACCATACTTACAGACATGCGTAATACAAAGGAACAAAATAAGCGAGGGTCACCAATGTTGACTCACATATCAATCCAAATTAAGTGAAAGACATTACCATTACCAAAACAGCAAAATACTGTACAGCATTTTTTGTGGTTAAACACGTCGAAAAATGGTGCAGCTCTGCTACCATTAACTTGCCAATGTTATAACTTTTGAAGCGTGGATCAAGTTTGGCATTACCAATGTATCATGGCCTGTTTCCAGATCCACAAATTACACCAAGCTCATCTTGAGTATTACCACCACACTATACTTGCCTTCTCGTCCGCTCACCAAGAGAAAGCCAACAATTAGACTCTGTATTCATGACACACATATAACAAACTGATCATTTTATATTGCCATATCTCACCAAATGTAGACCATGTGAGCTCATGTGAAATAATATCACCCAATAGGTGTTAACCATTGTTTACTTGCTCTAATTAGGACATTGTTTGGAATTATTTTTAAATAAAATTCAAACCTTGTTTTTTGCAACAGTAATGGGACCACACATTCAATTCAATTCCGACCGCTAGTGTTTCTGCCATTGCGGTTTGTGAATGGGGGCCAAAAGGTGACATTAGGTCACCAAGGAACATGAGGTCACCAAGGTCCATAGAGCTGAATATAAACCACGAGGGGAATCGCGTGTACTTTCTTTTGAATAGTGCCCTCACATCTATCCCTGTAACAGCTGATGATTCTCTCTCACACACCGCGGCTACCGTTCTGCTGTCGTTTTCTGCGTAAGAACTCGCTGTGTCGCTCACTGTTGAGGCGCAATCACACGCATATAAAAATCCTGTGCGTCACGCGTTATGTTCTCAGTGTTGCATTTCCCCTTTCCCCAGTGTTCCATTGTCTTATGCGAAAACAAATCATATCGATTGGAAGACACCAATGCCTCTAAAAAGATTCCTGCCTCCCTATTGCCCAAAAAGTCTCCCGATGACCCCTGTTTATTTTGCTTAGGAAAAGAGATATTTGAGTCCGTGATATTTGGCATGGTGGCCATCATTGTGTTGTTTCCACTCACAAGTTTGACGAACGTAAAATACTACTCGCGTCTCATAATATGCATAAGACTTTCCAAATACGATAATACGTAAACCAAATTTGGTGGTGCCCTCATTTTGTGGTACTCGTTTCGGGAGAATAGCGGGTCTCCGCTTATCCGTTAGGGTCCATGCCAAGGTCACATGAGGTCAAAGGTCCCATGAGGTCACCAAGTCCCGCCTCCCTGCCCCCCCTTTTTTCCCAACGCAACCACCCTTCCCCCCCCCTCCCCGATTGTAAACCCACCCCTCCCCGATTCACCCTCCCCCCTCCCCGACTGCACCCTACGCCTCCCCCTCCCCTCCGCCTCACCTCCCCCTCCGACGTCACCCCACCCAGCCCCTTCCCAATACACCCCACCCATAAGGTCACCAAGTCACCCCATGCGTCCCCCCTCATGTTCAACCAAGGTCACATGAGGGCACACAGGTCACGGTAACTGAGGTCAAATGAGGTCACCCCACCCTCTCCCTCCCTGATCACCCCTCCCGACGCACTCTTCCCGCTCCCCATGCACCCCACCTTCCCCTCCCCACGCCCTCAACCCAGCGCCTTACCCAACGCACCCCACCCTTCCTTCCCCAACACCTCCTCCTGCCCGCCTCCTCAACACCTCCCTCGTGCCCCGCCTCAACACCCCATCGTGGCCCCGCCTCAACACCCCATCGTGCCCCCCCCTCCCCAACACCCTACCCCAACCCCGCCCTTCCAAACACCCCACCTGGCCCTGGCCCCTTCCCCCACACCCTACCCACCCACCCTTCCCCTCCATATGATTCACACACAAAATTGTATGGCATGAGCAGTTTTTCATGTAGCAACAGGAATTTTGCCATATCCCATGGACTGTTTTTAGGGATACAAGCATTATGCTTTTTATTACCATTTTGCAACCTAATCCACATGTATCGGGAACTTTCAAATGGCAAGAAGATTCGCACCATAATCGGTTTTCGTGCAGTGAGGATTGTTCAGATCCAATGTACCGTGTCAAAAATATAGCTAGTACGCTTATTTTTGCATATTAATTAGCTCTTTTGAATATGTCTTTTTGCCCGGAATTGCCCACATCTAATCCGGGTCGCGAAATTTTTTAACCCGCTTCCTCCACCAAGTTCATCATTATACGCCTTAATACGGAACTCCAGATAACTTGTAAACAAGCTTTGCGGGAAAGGGTTAAACAATTTTGACATCGCCAAAGGTCCCATTCACCCCCACCCACCCCCTCCTTTCCACCAATTACACCATTGTACCCTTACGGACCTCATAATAACGGCCATGCAATACATTTAAGGTTAGGGTTAACATTTTGACCATGTACACACACCACACACACACCTACACCATAGTAATTCTACCCTATGACGACACAAAAAGGCACATCTTACCTCTGCTCTTTTTCCAGTTGGTCTGACTCTCTGCCTGGTTTCCTTCCTCCGCCAAAACGCCAGTGATTATCTGCCGATACTCTCCTTCTTCACTGGCTGTTGCTTCTAGTCCTGCCATTGGTGCAAACATCCGCTGTTTACTTTCATCGGCCAATAGACCGCCTAGGTGCCTGTTGTTCAAGCCCTGTTATAGTGGTAATACACTGTGATCCTTCCTCACCCTTTACAGTGCTGGCCATCAGTGGGGGCTGCTTGTTGTACATGCTGTTGGATACATGTCCTTCATTGAGTGAACATACTACTGCTTCCCCCACAATCCAATAGCAACTGGTGATCTATACGTACGGGGCCAGTATGGTGTCATAGTACGTCTTCTGGTCGACTTGATCATGGACAGGACAGGATCTGAGTGATTTGGTGATCGTGTTTGCAAATTAACATATTACTATACACTTATTTTAGCAACTCAACATTAAGGTGCACATATATAAGCTATATACCAATGGAAAGCTTAGTTTATTCGCGTTTTATATGTAACTGGTGTCATATTTTGCTACTCACGATGTTACAAGAGCCAAAATTAAAAATCAATTTTCAAGCAACACTACTTGACTTCAAAACGAAAGCACTATATTTACTGGGCGCTGTGAGGTGGTAACGTCACCGATTTTGCAATCGTCTATGCAAGTAAAAATCCCTTCGCATTGTTCGCTCGGCCTTCTGGCGCTTTCGAAGACTTACCATTGTTTTCTCTAAAATTGCTCACTAAATCATAATTATGAGCAATACGATACAGATAACTAGCTGTTGAAGTATCTGGTATTAAAAAAAAAAAAAATAGATTGATGGCTCTAACCACTTAGTCACAGAAAGGGGTTCAGTCAGCAATTTTTAATACTACTGAATTCCTTGCTTCACAGTATTGCTGCAATTGTCTGTGTAACAAATTAGCCGCTTAAGTTAAGTAATATTACCGCCAGGTTACCCTCGGTGAGCCAAGACTTTACCGAACCCAATAGCAAAGCCAACCGTGATTTATTAAAAAAGGTTCAATAACCATAACTGGTCGAGAAAAGGTTAGATTAAGATAATTTCCGTTACTCCCCCTGATTGCGCCTATACCCTCAGCAATGCCATCGGTTAGCCATAAGAGGGTGTACTAAATCATGGCAGAGCACGTGTCTTTACGCATCGGTGTTTTGACCACCACCCATGATGCTCCCAGGGGCAGGTCTCCCTCACTAACCTCACAGGGCATCTTTTACTTTTCAATGCTCCAGGAGCGCGCGTGGTGGTCAAAATCTCACACTTTCGTGTTAACACTGGCTGGGCTCTGCAAGCTCTGATCTCTGCTCGTATTCACGATTCTCGTATATGCGATGAGAATTCAAGCGTTTTTTTCACATTTCTTGCACACTTATGAGCCGGGAATTAGAATTAACCAATCGACATAGATCAATAGGACATATCAACCACTATATTGGCGAATTTAAAACAGGAGAAGAGGAGCGATTTGGGGTTCCTTTACATTGGAAGAAGCATTGCGGCAACAGCCTTGGGCAATCGCCTACGTCACACTAATTTGCCAAGGTCATAGAAGGAAAGCTTAAGCGTATTTTTGGCGTAAACTCGCAACGCATACAGGTTAGTATTTGGCTTATAGGCGGCTATCTTATCACTATTATTTTTTTTTGGAAAAGATATTTTTTGGCAGCCTGAATTCATAAAGCTTTCCACATTGGTTATGCTTTAATATATGCCGTCCGAGCATTGAGGATCACCTTTCACCATCCTGTCCCAAATGAATGATCACAAACCTTGGTGAGTAATTTTTGTGGATGTTTTTTCATCAGCTCTCATCTGATTTCGTCAGCAGTTTGCTGTCTTGTGTGGCTGTGAGGTGATCTGCCAACTGCAGCCTCATCCCATGTGTTTATGCAAATCCCTGTGATTAATGGCAAATCCCCCTATGTTTTATACAAGACTCGGACACAGGGCCGAGGCTGCAGTTGCCATATCACTTCATCGCACCACAATACAGCACACTGCTGATGAAATCAGCTGAGAGCCGATGAACTCCACCAAATATCTCACCAGGTTGTGAGATGATTCTATTTTATCCATGTATACTTAACAAATGATCCAACTAGTGCATTTTTTTGTGGTTCAAATCCTGCAAGACACCCCTATTAACACATTAAATTTCGGTGGCGCCCATTCCTAGTATGCGGTCCCACGCTAGCAATCGGTACGCCCAACCCTATGACGTCACTGGAGTCCCGAATACTTTGCTCATTTTGTACCTTCTCCAAGGCTCCACTTGCGGGGAGGGCCTGGAGGAGGGGTTACTAGTTGGATCATTCGGAAGTATACTTGTATAAAATGACAATCTCACACCTTTGGGATTATATTTCTATTTTATTCCATTATATACATTACGAAATGATCCCACTAGTGCATGACTGCCCACACTGGTCATAGGTGGAGAAGTGGAGCCGATGTAGTCCTTCAGTTGTGCGGGTTTCTCGCAGTTAAATACACGCGTATTTTAGCTATAACTGTACCACTATTTCTAGATTCGTTTTGCGACTTGGTACGATGGAAATTCACTCTGGCTTGACAACACTTCACACGGACAATGCACAACACGTTCCCTCAGCCATTTTGTTAGCAGTCCTTTACCTAGGGGTGAAAGGTCACAGGTAGCAGCTCAACCTATCAGATAAACGAGCTGTGTGTCGTATGGTAAACATAGAAGCAGACGACGCTCCTACGCGCTATGCAAGCTCTACAAAATACACAATACATTAGTCCACGTCTCCAACAGAGGCAGAATCGGATCAACCTTGTGTTTTTTTGTCACCGGACGTTGAAAGCGTCGAAGTCTTACTATAGAAAAACAGTGGAGGTTGGCTTCCTACTTGCTCCCGCCGCCCGGGAGGCAGCTTCTTCTTCTGAAAACCTTTGCGTTTGAAGGCGAACTTGACTTGCAGAGAGAGGCCACACAGACAGTGTAGAGAATTTCAACCTTTGAAGACACTCTTTGTTTTGTTTCTTCCATCCACCAATAGATTTTGCATAAAGATCAGTGCCTTGGATTGGCTTCCAACAAGCTGACCATTCTTAAAAACCAAACCTGACGTGGCCAAATTGGGGCTACAAGCAGTATCTTAATTTACACATGATTTGCTGTAACTTTGGTAGTACATTCGCCCGAATTGTTAACGGTGGAAAGACGTAAGCAATCAGGTTCTCCCCACTTATTGTAAAGCAGTCCTCTCACCCAGGCTTCTCGTCCGCCCCCCGTGCAGAATGTTGGGAGATGGTAATTCTTGTTATTTGCAAACATATCTACTATGGGCCTGAAAAGTCTTTGACAAATCATCTGGCATACACGGCTGTTGAGATTCCACTCCACGGTTGATACCGAATAAGCTATCATATTGGCTGATTTTTCCCTTAGAAAAAGCTGTCTTCCAGACAGTTGATAACTCTCTGTAGATGTTCCGCCTTGAGGTTATGAATGATACTGGTACCCAAGTTAGGAGGCTGATGGTTTGCAAAGTGCCATGAGGGAAACTCTTGTTTCTCCTCGGTGTTGGAAATAGGCAGCTACAGTGGAATTGTCTGAGCTGATTTTCACTGCTTCCACAGAACTATCTGTTTGAATCTCTTTACGAGCGTGTTAGAACCCTAGTTAACTCTAGTAATAACTATGGGAGATTTCGCTTATTATCTTCGACATCTCCTTTATTTTGTTGGGATCTCATGCATACTATCCCCAACCTATCTCGAAGTTCCGTCGTGGATAACTCGATGGGTATCTCGTGGCCTCATCCCACCATAAGAATTCTGTGTTGCATAACCAAGTAAGATGCTACACGATCTTTGACTTAAACTGGACCTGACGGTGTCGATCGTGATGTTAGTCTCTGTAGTAATCACGAAGGTGTACTGGACAGTCCATTCACACTTGGCAGAAGGGTAGAAGGTTACAAGCTTGCCCAGCAATCCTAAGCATCGGAGCCATAAGATGAGCAGTAGATAATTCATTTCATCTTCAGCATGAGAAAGATACTATCTCACAGTTTCGTGATTCTCTCTTCTTTAGGAAAAACTCTGGTTTTCTTCAAGTCCAGAATGCTGCTAAAATACCCGGCTTCTGATTTGAGATGAGATTAGATTTCTTTTGTTGATATCCATTAAACCCGCTCTTTCATTCCCCTTCTTTCATAACCAATTAAACTGACTTCTCAGACTCGATTAGATTGAAGCTACACACACCATCATCGAATAGATAGATATTTTGATACCCCTCCTTCTCAGATGTTCTGGCACTGTCTTCACTATTCTTGTAAAGGTATGAGATCAGTAGAAAGTCCGCATGGCAGAGCTCGAAATAGGTACGACGTGGTTGTCTAAACTGAAGCGAAGTCACCTTTGATGAGGAAAAACTTGAACATGAAGGTAGCGTCTTTTAAATCTCGTAATGTCGTCACCAACCAGCCCTTATTTCACACTCTTTGATGACAAGCTGAAAGAGCACCAACCTGAAAAAAGCTTCGGACGAATATACTCTGTTCAGAGGGCCGTCGATTTTGAAAGGTCTGAGGTCTCCTGGTTTTTTTCTTCAATGGTAGGAAGAAAAATAGAATCCTTCCATATACTTTCTTACTTTAAAATAGCATTTTTTCCTACAATTCCTTCACTTCGTTTATCAACCTAGCCTTTAATGTCTCTTCTTCTGGCATAGGCGTGAGCCAAAACGACCTTTCATCACAGCGGTAAACTGCCAATGTAATTTTCTGAAGTTGTTTGAAGAACCCCATAGATCCGAGGTTATCGCCCGCCACGCCGGGAGGAATAACTTCAGATTCAGATGCCCCCATCCAGCCTCCACTGGCGTCATAGGTAGGTAAGGAGTCAATTGATCTTCTTCCTACTCCGCGCCACTTCTGGCGCCTCTACATCTAGAGTAGGAAGAATAACCTCTGTACTGTCTAGTGCCTCTATAGTTGGATTTGTTGTCCTTAGAGTCGTAGCCCCGACTTCCGGAAGGAACCTCTATTCCTCTGAAGGTATGAGAATAACTAGGAGGCGGAAGTTCCTTTGGTAAAGCCATAATCGTAAGGTCTTTATCTATACGGTCTAAATCATGAAGAACCTCTGGTTCTTGTAGACTTTGCAACTTGATCAGCAAGCTACTCATTCTTCTTCTTATAGAGGCTAACTAGACCACTGTCTTCCCCAAAAGATCTTTTACCTCTAGGAGCATTCAGAACTTCTTTGGCTGTAAAATTCAAAGCGTCAACTGCCATTCCTCCTTCCGCAGAGCCACTATTGTAAGGCAATCCTTGTAAAAGGCTCATGAAAGTGATTAGAACCTCTCACAGTATAGGCATCTCTCAATGGCTTCACTAGACAGCCTCTACATAGACCCTATAAGCATTCATAGGGATGACTAAGAACAAGGCTAACAATCGAAGTTCACATCACTTCGGCAACCTGTTCCAAAAGTCGAAGATCACATCCTTGCCCTCATTCCCAAAAGCATTCTAAGGGATGGACAGTTCGTTATGTTTCTATGACGACCGCCTTTCGCAAGACCGTCTGGTGGGCATGTTCTTGGCTTGCGTAAGATTTCCTCATCAGACTTCCTCTTATCCCGGCATGGTCTGGGAACCATATGAGCTGAGAAGAATTCAAATCTTCCTCACATGTGGGGAAGACTCAGAATGCCATTGAAGAAGGGAGACTCAGAATAGCAGAATCACATTCAAACCTCGAGAACCAAAGCGGCCGTCAAAAAGGGTGCAGCAACATTGGGAGATAAGGTACTGTAGGTCTTCGAAATCTTCCGTCAGGAACGAGTCAGCATCGGAGTAGGACTCCATAAACGGGAAATCTCTTTCCATTTCGTATCCTCAATCAATCAGAGTCTTTACCCACGCTATCACCAGTGCGCTCTAGATTGGAAGATTGCCTTGAATTATAATGTGCAATGAGCGGAGTAGCATCAGTTGGTATTGGTTGAGACTTAATGATCTTAACTTGGACTGTATTACTAGGAGCTGACATCGAGGATGGTTCTTTGTATACGATGACTCACTTGAAAGAGTCATAGAGGATAGTGCCCTATACAACATAATCGACTAACAACTTCAGGATTCAGTACACACCATGGTGTGAAACAGACTTCCCTTATTCAAAGTTTATAGATTTCTTAACTCTCGACTTGTTAGAAATCATCTCTTTAGGCCTTGAAACCTAACTAATGACTGACAACAATCGTTCAATTCGATCTTTAACTGAAGGAATCATAATAAGAGGCAATGTCCATCTATACTAGAACGTTTCTGTGTAAGTTGAAAACGTTGAGAAGCCACTGTTTTCTTGTCTACATGATCCAGACATATATGTGTCCTAATGTTCGTATGAGAAGAATCCTCCACATGTCCTGACCTGAAAGACTCCTTCCGATTCAAAAGAACTATATCCTAGACAGTGAAGAACTACCTGAAGGAGAGCCCCTAGATCTCGATCGTCATGGATAGGAGATCTTAATGCACTATTCAACTCTACTTGTGTGAGACTTTGTAGGCGTAGAGGAGAAAGTCATTCTAAAAACCTTAGAGCTTATCCCTGTCTGGAGAACGTCGGAGTGATGATGGAACTCCTCTTTGGAAGAAGACTATCTATTCATCATGGTCGAAATTCGCACTTCTCTCAGTAGAAAATCGTCGTCTACGGAGACTCTCACGGAAGACTTGCGTAGTGGACTGCGACCCATGGAAGGGGAGCGATGTCTTGAAGATACAGAAGATCGATCCTTATCTTCCTAGTACCAGATGAAAATACAGATGGAGAAGAACTCTTTTCTGGACCATAGCGCGTAGACGATAGGTGACTGACCCTACGTTGGCCCGATGGAGACAGTAAGTAGTAAATTTGATTCGAAGAACTACTATGGCGGCCCGACGGTTGATTCGGCGGAGGAACTGTTGGATATTCACATTTCCCACCCGGAGAACCACGGAGACGGCCCGAAAGTTAACTAGGTGGACCGACTGGTGGACCGGAAACCCTGGTATTCTTGAGAAACGAGGAGAAATTAAATTTCCCTAATCGTCATACACCCTCTTCATGAACAACACTACTTCCTTCGAAGCCAAGGAGGGAAAACTCAGTCTTCTTGAAAGAATATCTACTCCGCCATCACCATACAACTGTCTCAGTTCCTCTGACATAAACTCATGACCCCCGGTCATACTATCGGTAACATCGGCGGCTCCTGCCGCAATAATGAGTCATAGCTACGGTTCGTAATACACGGCCGTCAGAGGTGGAGAGCTGATGATAAATTATCATCATACTCATAATTACTTCTATAACATCATCACATACGGCGGGCACCCGCCACCACGAAAAAAAAACCAAAACGTCGCCCTCAGTCTTACTCACTGCAACACTAACGGACGCCGGTGGACGAGGTTTGTTTAAGTTTTCACCCCACGGAATAAAAGAGCCAGAACGTGACTTCTCAGTATTGGGAATTATCACTGGACTGAGGCAGAATTTCTATGGGCTGGTAAGACTGAGACACCGTTAGATCACTTTGAGTGAATTGTACCGTCAATAGACCACGGCTGGATTTCTTTTGACCCGTATAGAGACGGCACCGTCGGGCTAATCAACCGTGATAATTTTCCAATTCACCATGAATGTAAGGAGTGGATCGACCCGTCCGTCGTAGTTAATCACTTATCCACTTCGGAATTACATAAATCAACGGCCCTTCTCATCACAACTGCAAAGTGGCTAGACGAACTTGCCCTATAAACTGTCATAATCGCCTCTGTAGCAACCGTAGATAATAACGTCGGAAGCTAGGTTCAAGGTATAACTGACTGCTCTTTAAGTAATCTAGGTTGAGTGGTAGAAGTAGAGGCTTCATCACCGGTGAAAACGACCCGTAGGGAGATGCCCTGAACGGAGATGTAGCTGTTTAGCCTTGGCCTTTGTCTTTTTAACTTTCTTCTATACAATCCAATTCACCAAAGAATTTCTGGATCTCCAGTCCTGTCTACCCTTGAGTACTAATTACAAGTTCTCTCTCTTGAAACAGCTTTAACAACCAATTCATGCGGGTCTTTGTCTTGTCCTCGTAAGAACTCTTTACAATCCAGATCATCTTTGAAACGGTTCCTTCATTCTGCAACCTCAAAGGTAAAACATACTAGTAACGGTTAGATACGATATGAGGACCCGCGCCGAGAAGCGGGAGTTCCAAAAAGGGTAGAACAGAATAAAGCCAAGGAGACAAGGAACGGACGACCAGAATACACGGGCACCCCCCAAAAAAAAATTTTGAGAGATTTGAGATTCACCGGCACGAGCTGGTAGTACGCTGTGAGAACCCAAATGACATGGTTGCATAAACCGCAGTCTATAGACAAGGTCGATAAAATAAATAAATATAAATAAAATGCAAGGCGCAAGACACGAGACGGACATATCCCAAACTGCCCGCGTTCTAGGTTGTGGGACTTACATAGGGGGGGGGGGGAATAACCTGGCCAAGGAATAAGGCCACTTAACACCCGCAGTACGAGCAGCGCGAACCAAGAGGCTTGAGGCTCGCGGGCAACCTGTAAGGGATGAATATAATATATGTCTGATACTTATGTTAACAACTTCCGAATTCCACTCCTAGAAATCTTTTTCCCGATTCCCACTCCTTTAAGCAAACTCCGGATTCCTGTCTAAAGAAAACATCTAGCTCAACTGCAACCACACACCATCATCCAAAACTCCGACGACCCGTATTAGAGGTATATGTTTATCAGATATTATATACAGAAACAAAATCCGGCACGTAAATCGGCAATAGGGGGAAAGTATTATGTTTAATTATCCCATTAAAAAATTTCCATGGTGCCCCAAGCTGAGACACAAAACAGGAGCAAAGGATTCTGGACGCCAGTGACTTCATATGTTGGGCGTGCCGATGCTAGCATGGGACCACGCTACTAGCATGGCGCGGACCGAAATTTTTTAATGTGGCCACAGGGGTGTCTGCAGGCCTTTTTGAACACAAAAATGCACTAGTTGATCATTTCGTCTTATATAATGGATAAAATAGAACGTAAGTTTTTTACTGGTCTTGCTTAGATGAACTTTCACATATATGAACAATCACAGGGGTATAGCTAGGCTACTTTAAGTGCCGGTTGTAGATCTTTAAAAATTTACTACACTTAATGACAGTTATGGACAAACTATGAGTTTATTGGCAATTTATGTGTAATTTTTCATTTCACGGAAGTAAAGTGGCGGTCGGCAACCTCCCACATGACCTTCTGTGCGTCAGTGGGAGCAAGTGCCGTCATGGCCGACATGCCACCGACTGGCGCAGCTATATCCCTGAACAATCAACAGCGCTGATGAATCTTTTCAAGAACTAATCCCAAGTTGTTTGTTTGGCATAACGTTTTTGTCAACACAACAACTGCATTCATAATGATTTTGATAAAGCCACTGCAACAAAAATGGATTTATGGATTAGTCAACCACCATTTCTTCGCTTGTCCTCTGCTAAACCTTGTTTGTTATTGTGGTTTTGCAAAGGCATACTGTTATGCAAAAAATCTCGTAGATTATGTCCGTAGTTACTGCTAACTAAAAGCAACAAGAGACACGTCTAGATAGCTATATACTCTGTGCTGACTGGAACTTGTTCAATGAGGTGTTTTACGAATACTGCCTATCAAACTTCAGATCTCTCCCTGGCAAGGGAGCAAATATGCAATGAGCTCATTAATATGCTCAATAGTGATGAAACAGTACATGGGTATTACTGCATGCACCAGTCCCACATACCAAGTTTGTCAAACTTTAATCAATTGGATCTGGGAGAGTTTACCTTTTTAGTACGAACACAGAACAATATGCAAATGATATTTTTTTTAAATGGTTAATTAATTTTACTGATATGAAAATATGCAATTTGTCAAGTTTACACAGCGGGTGAAATTACCCGGAGCTGTAATTTCAGCTTTTTTTGGGAATCAAGCAAATTACTTAGTTAATGGCTGGTGGCTATAGCACTTGTGTAAAACATTTATAATCACCCAGCAAGTGTTGCAGAGGGAGCAGGACGGCGTTACACTCTCATTACTCAGGGCTTCTGTTTCGCTCTCAGTGCCGCTCTCAAGTCTGACATCCTGGTTGTTCATCTCTGACATCTGCTTGGATTGCTCCTCCAGCTGGTGTCTCAGCTCTATGTCTGTTCTCTTCTGAGGTAAGTGCCAGCGAAATGACACATACAATCACATAGCTACTTTGAAGGTTTCTTGCGACAGCACAACTGTGTGCCTTTAGTAACATGGACATATAATATTATTTTTAGTACATTTCCATGTTGCCTTTATAACATGACATATATAATATTATTTTTAGTACATTTCCATTTGCCTTTAGTACCATGGACATATCTATATTTTTTAGTACATTTCCACTGTCATCTGTGCAACACCTACTCCATCTCATTATTTTCAAATTATTCAAAACCCATTTATGTT
>JAMKCH010017421.1:0-23840 GCA_023653785.1 Ophioderma brevispina
AACGGCGAATGAAATGATATGTCGGCATTTGCTTAAGTGACGAAATCGAGTCAAAACATTCCACTGTTTGCGGGATATTTGCACACATCATTTACTAGGGGTGCCGAAAATCTACCGCTGATGTAACATTTTACAGCTACTTACAGGTCTATCACACATAGTTGATAAAGTGTTGGTAAATATATCTTCAAAAAGCTGGTTCAAATTAGTATAGGCGATTAGAAAATCCAGTTGTAGATAAGCCTGTAGCGACGGTGATTTTAACCGCTAGGAAGAAGAAAGCTCTCGTCTGAGGTGTGAGTGTTGCTTTAAGAAGAAATAGCGAAGAGGAAATAATTGTGAGGATCTGCAAATTAAGATAGGGTATGGTAAGCATGGTAAGCAACACTAATTTCTGATGCTCGAAGGAATGATTCTATAGGTTTGTGGAGATTTTGTGATTATGGTCTATGTCTTGATGCTGGCCGCTTTAGAGTCAATGTCGCTGTTGTTCTTTCTTTTTTTTCGTTCTTTCGTTCTGTATTTCTTGCTTCTTCTCTTTCCCTATGATTCTCTCTCTCTTCACTCGCTCTCTATTTATCTTTCTATCTCTCTTTCTGTCGTCTCTCTCCCTCCTACCCTCCCCCCACCCTCTTCCAACACCCCACCTCTCTCCCTCCCCTTCCCTTTACTATTCTGTCTGTCTTTCTATTTTCGAACATTAATAGAAACCATAGTTTAAAATAGATAATATACCATCGACATATCGAACTATGGTTGGTTTGGCCAAAACAAAAACTAATGAAACAGCTCGTGATTTTCAGATATTAGTTTAGAATTATAATTAACCCAGTCCAACAAGGGGGGGGGGGGTGGCGGGATGATTAAGGGGGGGTTAGTTAAAGATATATAATTATTATTCATTTTAGTAATTTACTAATCCATAATTTAAAAGATGTCTTCAAAATGCCTTATTTAAAGAGACATGATCTTTCTTCTTTTGTTTTTTTTTGGGGGGGGGGGGGGAGTGGGGGGGTGGTGGACCATTCAAGAAAGAAGCGCCCCCATTGTTTTCGAAACCTCTGTTGTATACTTGACATGAATAAGCCGAATACGCGTCTTTATGTATAAGATGATTGATTTAGTATTTTCTGTCCTGCACGACAGAAATCTAAGCATGGTTTGTATTGGGCCGATTACGATGCAGGAAATTCAAAACAGAGGTGCGGTTTTCTTGTGCTACTGTTTGTCCAATAAACGTGTTTGTCAATAAACTCTTTTCACTTTTACCCTTATAAATCAGGGATAAGTGTGTGTACATATTCCATTTAACTAATTAGGCGGAAAATAAAATTACCAAAGTGAATAAATGATTTGAGGAAGAGGAAAGAGTCATGACCGTCTCCAGAAATAAAAATATAGTGATGCGTCTCAAATCTACATTAAACGGAGAAGGGTTACACCAGTACAGATAACAAAGATCCATAAATTTGGGTTTGATGGTTATACTTACAGTCGTGGTGCACAAGTGTACGTTGAAAAGAACGTGTTTATCTCATTCGGAATTTTTATATGCAGTATATAATTTCCAGTATATGACAAAGTGTTGCAATTGTATTTAATCACTGCAGTTTTGTAGCACATCTATCCAGAACACAATACCAAAAATGAAGTTTGATGTTTTTTTCTATGTTTCGGAAGAGTAGTAGTAGCAAATCGCTGATTAGACATTAAGTCAGTTACATGGTTATCTATATATCAACGCTTCTTAACAAATTCACAACCTTTACGATTTACACTAAAATTGAGGTTAAGACTAACTAATTCGCTAAAATATAAATGAATACTCGAGCCAGTATTAAAAAAAATCAAAAATATTATAAGCATGCACAGACCGCCCAAGTAAGACTCAGCCTTCACTAAAGCGGTGACCACGTAGTCTAAAGTCCTTCATCTAAAAAAAAACTTATTCATACCGGATTTAAGGAGGAGGGCTAGCAACACAAAACCGGAAATTTTGCTTGAATATCATGTTTTTTAACTAAACAATTCTACACCTTTTAAAACTTTTATTTGTTTTTTTATTAGAACGAAATCCGTTCGAATTTATGGTTGATTGACGGGAAGCATTGGTGAACATTTGGACATTTGTGTGATTTAATGGGTGATTTTTGGGAATTTGATTTGAAATTAATTGCAGGCTAAAGTATAAAAACTAATGCAAGATGTACATAAAATGTTTGATTATGCTCAAACATATTATGTTTTACTCATTTATCCTACTTGTATTTTTTATTCTTATTTTGTTGTTGTTGTTATTTCTTTATTTATTTCTCACAGTGTTATATTGAAGAGATTTTTTTTTAAAAATCATTGATTTTTTTTTTTTTTTTTTTTTTAAATTAAAAATTAATGTTATAAGTATAAACATTAAATCTCAAAAATTGGTATTTTGCACACGAAAAGCGTGAATTTCTCCTTAGGGGATTTGTGTTTCTTTGGCACACATAATAAGTACATGAGATCTAATCGCGTTTTTCTAATCTCTTCTCCTTCTTCTGAAATATTTGCGATGGTTGATGGTATAGTGTTCAGTCTTATGTTGTTATCGATACGAATGAGAACTTATAACAGTCAAGTCTGGCCTGATGTTCAATAAAATGCCTCCTTGATGAGATCTACGAGTACGCCTCTGGACCGATGCAGTTGTACTGGTAAAGCTAAGTGACCCCCAATGGCCTTGCTAGAAATTATGCCGGACTGTGTTAAACCGCCATAATGCATAAGCTGAATAATCTGCTAAATTGCAAGCAAAAGGCATGAGCTGCATAAGTGGCATAAGCCGCATAAGTATAAGCTGCCAGAGTGCATAACCTGCATAAGTGCATAAGCGGCATAAGTGATAAGCTGTATAAGAGATAAGTTGATAAGCGGCATAGCTGCATATCGTGCATACGTGCATAAGACTGCAATTCATAAGGGCATATAAGCCTACATAAGGCAGATCTGCATTAAGATGCATAAGTGCATGAGATGCATAAGTGCATAATAGTGCATAATCTGCATACGTGAATAATCTGCAATTATGCAGATAATGCACTTATGCACTTATATGCAGCTTATGCGCTTATGCAGCTTATGCTCTTATACAGCTTATGCACTTATGCAGCTTATGCACTTATGCAGATTATGCACTTATGCAGCTTATGCACTTATGCAGCTTATGCACTTATGCAGCTTATGCACTTATGCAGATTATGCACTATTATGCACTTATGCAGCTTATGCACTTATGCATCTTATGCAGATTATGCACTTATGTGGCTTATGCACTTATGCAATTATGCAGATTATGCAGCTTATGCAATTATGCGTTTTGCACCAGCCGTATAATATGCACAGTCTTGCAGCTTCTTTTCTGGTTGATAGCATATCCCACCTAGTTTGGGTATGAGGTCGGTGACACTTGTTTGCCGGTGTGGCAGGAGATATAGTCCCCTGTAGCCATAGTCCGGAGACACTAAGTTCTGGTTTTAATAGTCCGGGGGATGTGCAAAGCTAGGAACTATAGTCCCCCGGACTATGATTTATAGGAATGTTAGTCCTACAAGTGGGAATGAAAGTCCGAAGAGGACTATCAGGCCTTAGGAATAAATATCCAAGTCCGACATGGACTACCAGTCCTTAGGAATTAGTGTCCATTTCCGAAAGTAGGGACTATTAGTCTCTAGGGATTAATGACCTGTCAGGGGTGGACTATCGCTCCTTAGGGATTAGGGTCCAATTCCGACATGGACTATAGACCTTAGGAATTATTGTTCAAGTCCGAAGGTAGGCAGACTCCTAGTTACTGGGAATTAATGCCCTGTCAGGGGTGGACTATCGCTCCTTAGGGATTAGGGTCCAATTCCGACCTGGACTATAGACCTCAGGAATTATTTCCATGTCTGAAGGTAGGCAGACCATTAGTCTTTAGGAATTAATGCCCTGCCAGAGTGGACTGCAGCTCCTTAGGGATCGGTGTCCGATTCCGACGTGGACTATAAGTCTTTGGGGATTATTGTGCAGGTTTGTATTTGGGCGGACTCTCATTTCTTAGGAATTAATGCCCTGTCAGAGGTGGACTATATTTCCTTAGGGATTAGCGTCCATGTCTTGCGTGGACTACAATTCCTAAGAAAGTAGTGTCCAAGTCCAAGGTGGAATATCAATCCTTAGGAATTAATGTCCAAGCCCGACGTGGACGGACTACCAGTGCTTAGGAATTATTGTCCATGTCCTAGGTACACTCGTTCCTTAGGAATGTGTGTCCAAGTCCGAAGGATGTTAAAGAATTCTATTGAGAAATGAACCTACTCTTGATAAACACTAACATGCATAGGATTTGTATCCCTAAAATAATAACCGAGTACAACATATGAATGACACATAAGCATAAAATTGATAGGTTTTTGTTTTTTCTATTTCTTTCCATGAAATCTCCCCTATGTAAATTGTGACATTAAATTGGGTGTTTCCATAAGGTGACACCCTTTTCTGACATACTTTTCTGACACCCTATGAATTCGGAAACCTAACGGACCTTAACGGAATAAACCACACGGTTTATGTGGTTTATTCCGTTAAGGTTTCCGAATTCATAGGGTGTCAGAAAGTATGTCAGAAAAGGGTGTCACCTTATGAAAAACACCCCATTAAATTTTCAAATACACTTGGTGACCTAAAAGGCTTGTAATGCATACTTTTCAGTGGCGGAGATTCCTGCATGATTTCATTTTTCAGGAGGATGTTCTATCCATTCGTGAATAGAGCATCCCCCGAACAATGAAAGAACGCAGAAAACTCCACCACTGGTTGCTCATAATTGAAGCAGCACTCTGATTGGAGTAGTGCGTAATTATGTCCCCGCCTAACCCACATGACCCAAAGATCCCCTTTGACCTCACATGTGTGAAGGAAGTTTCAAAGCTCGATCCACTCCTTCCAATTTTCTTTAAAATCCATTGAATTATAGACCTACAGTGACTGAAAATTACCCCTAGATTACATTTTACATGTGGGAGTGTGCCCTTGCTCAGTAATCATTGTGTACACAGTATATGGGTAGAGTGACAAATTACGAATATGTAGATTATTTTGTTGCAATAAGTTCAAATTACCCCTGCATGACCTTTGACCTCACACTGTTGCGGTTACATATGGGGTTAGCTATATCCAAATAAGTCAAAAGGTAAAATATTTGGAACTATTATAATAATATTATTAATAATAATAATTACCTTAGAATGACACTTAGGGGAAAATTTGAATTATTCATTAGGCTATAATGAATTAATATTCATATCCTTTATTATTATTTTTAATTTGCATTAATTAATATTCATATCCTTTGACGGAATCAATAAGCTTATACTACTACTACTACTACTACTACTACTACTACTACTACTACCACTACTACTACTACATATACTACTACATATACTACTACATATACTACTACTACTACTACATTATACTACTACTACTACTACATACTACTATGCTACTACTATTACATATACTATACTACATACTACTACTACTAGTACTACTTAGTTAAAAAAGGTTTAAAAAAAGAAAAAACCTAAAAAATTAAAAAAAATACTACTACTACTACCCAGGCTGGTCCCAAAAAAAGTAACACCCAGGACACAGGCATTTTGTAAAATACTAAAGTACGCATGGGTCTTTGTTTGGTATGCTCTTAAAGCTAACTAAATAAGCTTTTATTTGCCTTTATTTCATTTCAATGTGATATGTAGAACAAAAGATATGCTTCGTCAAAAAGGAGAGTACAAATTCGGATTGGTCCGATTTGCAATAGTTACATTTGTAAGATTGCGTGAAACATGATTTTATAACATACTCAAAATTGGGTTAGTGATTGTGTTATTGATTGGCAATTGAACTTATTGAAGATATCGACAATTCCTTTTTAACTTTATTATTGTCATAAAGTGTGATAATTGTCTTTATGATCAGAAATACTTTGTATTTTTCAAATATTAATCAGTCAGTTCACTTTCATTAGAAGAGTTAGCCCTTTTTTAAAATCGCTCTAAATTACACAGAATATTAAAGAAGAAAAACCAAATTAAATAAAACAATCAGGACACTTCCTTACTGACTTTCACGGTCCCTCCCAAGAAAATCTAAGATTTTATAGCAGAATAAAACAACAAAAACATAAATAAACAAAAAGAAAGATAAACTTATGATAATAAGCCTAACATGGACTAATAAAGCAGGCCAGAATTGAAAATAAAGACAACAGTGGCAGGCCATACAGATTAACAGGCCAGAATGGAAAAAATGAGCAAAAAATTGCTCTTGTAGAAGAGCAGTTGTGGTAGATTCAACGAGAACGTTTGGTTAAAACACGGGTCGCAGTTTTTATCGAATCTTTCTTTAAAGTACTTACTTTAATACCAACACTGCAAATCATTTGTTTTTTTTTTAAGATGGAAGAAGATGTGCTATGAAGCCAGGGTATTTCATGTTGCATCAGGCCACCCAAGTGCTTAAAGGCAGAACTCGGACCAAGTTGATTTGGACCTCTATAATTGATGAAGCATATCTTTGTTTTAAGTATCGGATTGGAATGAATAAAGGCAAATTAAAGCTTGTTTTTTGGCTTTTTTTTAAGGAGATTCAAACACTTGACCCATGCGTACTTTTCTTTTTATCAAAAATGCCCGTCGGTTCGAGTGAGGTGAGTGTTAACCATTTTTTTGGGACAGCCTGTACCATAGACCCTGGGAGCTAGCAG
Source organism: Ophioderma brevispina (assembly GCA_023653785.1). NCBI lineage: Eukaryota > Metazoa > Echinodermata > Ophiuroidea > Amphilepidida > Ophiodermatidae > Ophioderma > Ophioderma brevispina. The sequence continues at coordinate 6,791 of JAMKCH010017421.1, forward strand.
ACATTTGTAAAACATCTCAAGTACAAAGGGTTTGAGTGATTAATATGTTGACAGCCTGAGAAGAACCCCTGAAACGTTATTCTTAAGTGCTGAAATGATGTTTAAGGGAGAGGGCCAAGACAAGTTTGTACAGGGGTCAAACATTTTTTAATTGACCCAATCATGTTGAAAAGGTACCACATTGTGTGTCTAACAATAAGGATTCCAAAAAGGTAACGGTTATAGTTTGTAATATCTTACAGCCTAAAGTTCAGAGGTGTAACCCTACAAAAAGCAAAAAATCAAATAAAGTGTAAATTTCAGTTGTACAGGGGTCTCAATTTGGAAGTGAGGGAAAACGTTTAATTCTGCATAACATGCCAATTTCCCCTAACCTGCTCCACAGGCTAACAAAACATCATAAATTTACAATCTATTTGTTTTAGTATATTACCTAAGGATAGGGTCAAGTATGTTACGCACATAGAGTCGATGGACTTCAGAGAAAATGATTAAAAGTTATAAAACATATCTGTCCAGAAATCTCAAGTATATAAGAAAAATGCTAAAGCAAAATGCACTTTTTATGTTTAATTTGTTTATGTTCGTATTACTCTTTTGTGAATTTATTGATTTATTTGATTAACTTTATTGAATTAATTAAATATATCACATCAACTTAAAAAGAATGTTTTTGTTAGGGGAGAAGAAAACGGATTTTCTCGCAATCGTTGTTTGTTCACAATATGGAAATTTTTTAAAGGAATTTGGTCAAAATATAGAAAATCTTGCATGTGTTGGGAATGCGGTTAGGGTTGTAATTAAGTATTGTGGAAGCAAATTGGCAGACAATGTTAATATTTTAGTCTTCGAGGAAAGCTGGAATTATGTGTAGGATTTCTATGGAATAGGCCACATCTATGTCTTCTCTTCAAAAACATCTGAATCTTCATCTGTATTTTACCTGAAAATCCCATAAATGAGGATGATAATGAAGGAAAGAAAGAAGAACATGAATTTACTAGTAGCTGCTTACCTGTACTACAATCGTATTGACAAGAAAATAAACACAAAAATTAATACATAATACATTTGAGGACACAGAATAATGATTTATAGAAAAGCCATTATAAAACATTCACAAACGTTAAAACATTAATGAACAGATATGAAAAAGATAGGTTATTTTGTTTTGAAACATTCACTTAAGATTAGGCGTTCATTATATCGACCTTTGAGTGTACAATTGTGTTACTGCCCAAATAGTCAAGGCATCAGAGACAAACACTTACTCAATTACATCCCGAAAAATATTGTAAAAAAACATCGGGCCTCGGACCGCTTGTGGTCGCCTGCCGTCGCCGGTTAGTGAATGATAGGGCCTAACACCACCTTTGACCAGTGATGTGTCCTGACATTGATAGGGACATTTGACGTCAATAAACAATGAGGGTTTGCATGCCAAATCCATTATAAACCAAGTTTGATTCCCTTTAACTTCAAACTTTTCCAAATGAGGTCAATTTACATTTCAGCTTATTTTACAACTTGAACTCCCATGACCTTTGACCTTGGTGATGTGGACTTTTGACCTCATCAAAAAATGGGGGTGCCATGTTGCACCTGTGAACCCAAAGTTTGGTTTTTAAATCCATCAAAGTAGGAGGATATTACATGCAATTTAACCCTTTTTACAACAGTGACATCAACAACAGACATCACTACACAACAACAGACAGCAACAAAACAGTGGACTAAGTGGTCCCTATGTGTCTTCCCGCTTTAGGGCAGGCGACACAAAAGTGGTAAATTGGCAGTTCACCTATTTAATTGTATTTATTATTTTATTAAGAATTTATTGATCATTTAATTAAAATAGATAAAAAAAAAACAATGAAAAAAACAGATTTGTTAGGATTCGAGAGGTTTCCCAAATAAAACCATAAAATTCGGCCGTAATTTCTTGATTGATTATATTGGAGTTATGTATAAATATGACAAGACAGTCTTCATAATCCACCGGCCACTATCAAACTTCAAACGGTAACGTGCTATGATTAAGAGATATTTTGCTATTGCCGCACAGAACTGTCCGTCAAAAATGCAAGATTTTATGCTCACTGACAGAACTTTCTTTGCAGTGGTATTGCAGGAAGCTCGGTGAAACTGTTCCGAAAAGGGATGTTCTAATTACAAAATAATAGTAACTTAGCGTCACCTTTAGTATTTCAAAAGAAAAATGACTTGGGTGTTATGTTATTGAAAACTTAATCAGAATGCCAATTTCTACCACAATGGCACAATGAGAACCGGAGTCCGCTCAATTATCAATCATTAGATAGAATGCTTCCTTTAAAACAAAGTTTAGTGTAATGAAGTTTTCGTATACTGTTAACATTAAAGTATATTTAATTGTAGAGCGCCTACACACTACGGGCCGTGCCAGAACTGGCATAGAAAACAAATAGGCCGTCAGTATATATTTCTATTTTTACACTAAATATTCAAATTTCAATTCCAATTGTAGTTATTCCATAAAAAAACAAATACATCAAAATGATATCCAAACACACAAAAACAAACGATGGAGGAGTAGGAGAACCCCATTTAGGCCTGAGAATACACTACCACTTAAAAATACAAGAAAATAATACAGAAATGGAAACGGAGTTGTGAAAGACATATATCAAGGATGAATCCCATAAATTGGGAGAAATCACATAATGTGGGTGAAAATACCTCAAGAGAGGACTTCCTATTGCTTGATTCAGGTTCCGTGTTTGTACCCGTCCCTTTACAAAAAAAATGATTAGTTATTTAATTTGGAAATTTACCTTAAAATAGCCATAGAAATATTCTGCACAAAAACTTTACCTCCGTACAAAATAAACCGTTGGAGTGTTTAAAAGCTGAAACTTTAAGCCCTTACTATTAGATAGATGAAGGGAATAAATATTTCTAATATAATTATTTTGCTACTTAAATTAGAGTTAGTTTTTACGTGGTATTCACCAAACCCAATGACGTGGTTTATGTTGTAGAGATTTTAGACCAATTTTCAAAGTAATGTAACATTCCATTTTAAGTTCAAATTGATTATAAAAGGATCAAAACTTGTGACATTTTATTCTCATTAAGTCTAAAGCAATCACTTGGGTTCTATTGATCAAGTGTTTGAATTCATAGCGAGTGCTCGAGGATGTGCGTTTCCTTTCATTCATTCTTTTATATTTGGGTGATTTAATTGCATGTTCTTGTGTTTTGTGCATGTGTGTGTGTGTGCGCCGCGGGCTGGGTGTGAATGTGGGTGAAGGATGTGTGGTATGTGTGTGAAGGTGTGAGGTGCAGATGGGAGTGTGTGCGTAATTTCTGTGTTGTGTGTGTGATGTGCAGTGCCTGTGTGGGGGTGTCATGTTTGGGTTTGAATGTGTGTGTGTGTGCGTCCGCTTGTGTGCGATGTGGGGTGTGGTTACTTTACTTAAATCACTCAATCTTACAAAAATCACATGTATGCACAAAACTCTAACAAAACGACACAAAAATAGCACACAGCTGTACATTTTGTGAGATTGTGAGATCAGGGCATTAGGGTTAAGTAAATCATTGCACAGCTTTTTACTTGTTGAAATTTTAACCTATGAGGTCATGAGGTACGATCGTAGCACAGAACTGGAATTAAAAAAAAAGTATTAGTATTATCCCTGAAATGTTGGTCCTCAGGACAATGAAAAGTGTTAATCCCCCTGGTAATATTGGTCCGGTGGACAATCCCAACTAGGGCTATTGATCCGAAACCTACCGCAAATTACGGCGCAAAACACTAAAATTGAAACCATTTGCAATTTAAAAAACAAATTAAAACTAAAAACATAGCTTAGGACTAGAACGGGTTCATTCACATCGTAAGTCATAGAGACCTTACCGCTAGACCACGAAGGCGGTTGACGACTGTCAGCTTCTGTTTTTTATAGATTTATCCCCACTCTTATTAACATCTGATGTTCATCATACCTATTGTTATCATACGTGATATACAGGACTACCGTAGCGGAGGACAATGGTTACTGTCACGCTGTAAAAAGGAACTAGAGTCCATATAAACTATGTCCGGCTAAACTATATTAAAACCTAGAAACTATATTGGAGTAAGGACTACTATTTCTAGCGAGATGTCCACGTGGGAACACTATTGGACCTGTGACGCCATGGTCCGGTGTACAAAACAGCAACATGAAGCAAGGACTGTTTTCCCTGAGGACAAGGGTTCACAGGGTGAGAACCAACTGACCCTAGAAGTCATGGTCCGGAGGACCGCTCGGTTCGGTAGTCCCGGTTGGGCTATTTTCCTAGGGACAGGGGTCCGAAGGGACCCCTGTCCCTAGGAACCACACTCCCCGGGCTATATCTCCAGGGGGACTATATCTCCTTTACACCGGTCCATATAATTTAAAAACTAGTCGGACGGCTCTTCTACGGATTTTACTACGCGCCTGTATGAGTAGGGGGTGGTGTTATTTTTGCAAATTTGTGACTTTTTTAATGTGAGGCCCCCCTCAAAATAAGGTATCCCCAATACACATTCAAGATATAGAAAGATTTTTTTTTCAAAAAAAGTTGCATAACCCCCCTGTCATCCCTTGAAAATTTTGATGACAGGTTTCGAATTTGACAGGTTTCATGTAGCATACGACATTCATTGGTATGTAAGTGGTAGAAATGCCTATATATGACGCACTTTACCCATGAATTTGCCTCATTAGGTGTCTACAGTGTTTAGCAGCTAATTATGTATATTACTTTGTGTTATTAGTCCAAATATTAATTCATTAATTAACCAATAATTGATTAATTAACCAATTAACATAAATTTGAACTTCCACATTGACAGTGGCGATTTTCTTATATAAAATTTATTGGTTTAATATATTTGAGATCACAGTATTGACAGTTGACACTTTTTCATGTTTTTTCTATTTCCTCTTCAATTTCAAACCAGTTTAAGTTATTAGCTAACCAAGACCCAGATTCTTATATTTTTTTTAAGAAGAAGTGGTACATGGAGGAAACCTAATCCATAAAGGAATTGGTTTGAAGGTGTTTTCACACGTAGAGTGAATGTTTCCTATTTTCAGAGTGTTTAACATTTTATTAAGCTTCTTTTTTACCTATTTTCCATATCTGGTAGTGTTTGAGATGGAAGAAACAATAGGCCTCTTCATGTGATTGGTCCTTAATTTGTATACATACTTTTGTGAGGCATATAAGTAATGCTTTTATGTATGAAACTTAAATTTGTAGACTATGATGCCTGGACCTGGTTGCTAAGATAGTTTGTCTTTCTTTCGAAGTCATTTAAAAACCAATGTCCAAATAAGATCTCATCTCCGAATATCGGCATACCTTTATTCCGAAGGAGTTAAGGGAAATATCGGCCTTTAATGCTAGTTTATCCTTTCCAGATTATTAAAGATTGGGATCCTGAACCATGGTGTAGTGTTAAGTCAGGTTGGTCTTTTCAGAACGGACCAGAGCTACAACATCACTTTCCCACTAGATGGTCCATTCCTCTACAAACTAAGACGCCATATAATTTGTCTAACCTTTCGTTTGCTTGGGAACAAAATAGGAATGGAGTGTCTTAAGTCGTGACATCACCACTGTAAAACGAAGATTATGCCTTAAAGGTGCGTGTTCCGTTCGTCTTTGGGACCCCCCCTGATTTACCCGGAAGTAGTATCGATTTTGATATCAGATGAAAGGCCGTCTTTTTTCTCATTGTCGCCCTCACATCCCTTTCACTTCCCCAGATAAACAAAACCCGCCGTTTTAATGGGGTTACCCACTTTAAGCACGGTATTGATAGGGCTGTTCAACATTCCTTATTGCTTCTACCATTAAACTGCAAGTTTTTTCTACCCCGAAACTTGATGTACGGTATGTGCAAGTGCCAGGCTCTTCAAGTAGAGAACACGATCCATAAATCGGAACAACCCACCTTTAATAATATATGACCGCCATAAAACAATATTAGTGGGCAAGTGTATGTGCATACAGGTTAAGGCACGGTGGTATGTGCATATCAGTAATGATGAATGCTTGAAGAATGTTTCGAGGGTAATATAGATATGCAAATGTAAGACCATGCATGGGTGGCCATTCACTTCAGCTGAAGGACTAGACTAGTACATATGGCTGCACAGGACCTTGAATGAGACCAGTCAAGCAGCATACCCTTATCTTGAAGTCGTGCATTATGCACAGGACACGATCACTCTCACTATCCAAAAACAAGTGCTCTTTTCAGGCTTCAGAATATCACAATAAGCTTCGTTAACAGAACTAAACAATAAGGTCTACTTTAGTCAATGTGAATCAAAAGAAAAGTGAAGCTCAATGAAGCTGTGATCACTTCTTTAGAGCTAACTGTATATCTTCAGTTTGGGATCATATGAGACTTGAAGGGAAAGTTTTATATTTTCGCTTTCTTTGGACCTGGGAAGGCCACTTCGGAACTCTTAATATCTTTAATGTAAAAAGTTACTGAAAACATTAAGAAGTTGTGAGGTTTGAGGCACATTTAGTTTTACAATCCCATAATTTCATATGACAGGCTAATATCTTGAGTTTCATAACTATCCATATGTTCCCTATAGAGGATACGCTGTGCGAGTCTTTCCGATTTGGCCAAATACCTTATTCAAAACTTCATAGGTGGTATGTACGGGGGGTTACCCAGCTCAAATTTATTTTTCATTGTTCTATTCGTGTTCATTAGGTCCACTACCATTATTTTTCACGGGGGCCCCCAGAAAAATTTCGAAGTATCACACCCCCCTAGTATGAGTTCTTTGTTATGGGGTCCCAAACTGCAGAGCGGTACTCCAATTGCTCACAATGGACGGGTTTATTAATGTTATCCACTTCGCATATACCATGAAATGTTTCCCTCGCAAAATCAATATATTTTTAAACGTAAAGGGAAAGTAAAAGGAATTCCATAAACGTGCGCCTGCTAAATCATGAATCTTATTTACGACCAAATTCTCCATGCTTCAATGAATAACTCCCAAGAAGAAAAATCTCAGCGACTAGAGAAAAATGGCTCAGTTCAACTTAAAATTGATAGGGAATTGTACTGTAACCGAAGCAAATTGTGAAAACTCTTATCAGGAAAGCTCAAATCAACTACTACTCCAAATTGTTGTTGGATGATTTAGAGACCAGAATGACTTTTTCGTGTTATTGATGATCTTCTTGGAAACAGCAAGGAGCCAATTCTTACATGTGCTGCCTCTGATTTATAGCTCTTATAAAAAGTTTCTCACATTTTTTTGTTTGTTTTGAAAAGTTGACAAGATAAGACAAGGTTTTGATTTGAAATTTTAAAAAATCCGTACATCTCATCCATCATGTTCGACTGAAGACTTGAACATTTTCAAACCAGCCAGGTAGAGTTAAGACTGTGTTAATGCAGGCGCCGACAAATCCTGAGAAGTAGGCCCAATTCCCACTTGATTGGCCAAGAAGTGTTCTGATGATATTGTTCCTTTTGTTACAAAGATTGTTAACAATTCTCTTAGATCTGCAGTTTTTCATCAATCCCTGAAGCTTGCCTATAATAGACTTCTTCTAAAAAGCAGGGCCTTGACAAAGAATAGCTGAAGAACTATATAGCAAATATTTTTTTTTGTAAGCTAATTAAACGCATTGCTTCGACACGCATTTAATCACTCATAACTCGACATAAACCTTCGTGATCCTTGTCAGTCAGCGTATAGATCCAACCACAGTATTGAGGCAGCTCTTCTTCGAGTGCATAACGACTTATTGTGTGTCATGGATGAAGGGAAGGTGTCTAAGGTCTGCCTTTGACACTGTTGACCATGAAATATTACTAAATCGTCTCAGTGATATTGGAATTTCTGGAGCCGCTTTTGATTGGTGCAAATCCAAACAGATCCCAATGTGTTTGCATAGGAGACGTTTCATCAGATGCTGTTAAACTAAATTATTCTATACCTCAGGGGTCTGTGCTTGGCCCGCAATAGTTTGTAATATACACAGCGCCAGTACGATATGCCATCAAAATGACCTCCCACTCTATACTTCCTTTTATCCAACTCAGCAAGCTGAGTTCTTCAGCATTGCATTGGAGAAATTCGCCATTGGATGAAATGTAACTTTTTAAAGCTGAATGATGACAAAATTTCTACTGAGAAGATCAAAACAACAACTGCACGAAATTTCTATAAAATATTCAGAATAAAAATAGGTGGATCAAATGTTCCACCTGTATAGAAAGTATGGAATCTTGATGTAAGGTTAGACTCTTCTATGACACTTGAATCTCGTGTATCATTGTAAAAATCTCCAACATTTCACATTCGCAATTCAGGTTGCATACAGAGCCACTTGTCCATGCACTTATTACCTCAAGACTGGATATGGCGAACTCGCTTCTTTTTGGATTGTCTCAAGAACAAATCAAAGCCTTTAAATGCGACAGAATATTGCCGCTCATCTAATGACTCGCACACACAAAACCAGCAGAACGCATTTCACCCATTATATTTGAACTTCACTGGCTTCCAGTACAGTCACACACATATATATCGTCATGTATATACAAGAGCATCTTAACTGTTCTTCTGTTGATCGCCTGATGAAGGCCTATGGGTCGAAAGCTTGCGCTTACCATTAAATCGTTTTAATTGTGGACAATTTCTTGATACGTTAACTTGTGCAAATTCTTTCAATTGTATAATATTACGGCATGACGGCTCCAAGTTGTAGGAGACTGCATTTTCTCGAAAATAATAGTGGTGTGTGGTGGTGTGGTGTGTGTGTTGTGTGGGTTTGTGTGTGTTGTGTGTGTGGTGCTGTGGGGGTGGTGTGTGTGTGGGGTGGGGGGGGGCGGGTGGTGTGGTGGGTGGGATGGTGGTGGGGTACGTGGCGTTGGTGTATGTGTGTAGGGGGTGTGGTTAACTCCTTCAGCAATATCTTATAACGGTGTGAAAATTCAAAAGATATCTAACACTAACAAGTTCTTTCACATTTGCTTTCACAATTTAATGCAAGAATGCAAACAATTGATTCAAGGGCAGTAACATCTTTAAGACATTCACTACAAATATTCCATTTGATTGCATTACGTCTTTAGTACTTCTTACTACAAAGGCCTTCTTTTGTCTGTGTACTGTCCGCTGACGGTAACCGAGAACTAACCCACACTTATTGAATTACATATTCCGGATACTAAAGAGAATTGAGCAACATGGCAATCAAGGTTCAATAGCAGAGCCGCTTAAGAAATTTCATGAAAGCAATAAAATACATTGGGACGAACGATTCACACAGCAATAAAATGACGCCTAGGGATGTCAACATGATCAATTTAATGAAGCGTATCTGATTACCAGCACTGTTTCCCTTGAAGGCAAGAAAACATCCTTATCGGAAAAGCTACAACTAGTCAGAAATCAGAAAAGGATTATTAATTGACATAGGTACTTCAAATGCACAATCACAAATTCATCACTTGAATTTCATCATACACATTATAGACCAGTCAAAATAGAATAAATGCTGCCTTAACCCAAAACTAATTGCAACAGAATCATTTTCTCCAGCATTGTATGGAGAAAACCTTTAAAACCTTTAAAAACAATATATCGAAAGTTTACCAAAATCAAAGGAGTGGAACATATATAAGGGGGTAAGGTTTATACAGGGGTCAAAACATGAAAAGGAACAAAACGCGTCAAAAAGTATTCCAACGTGTTCGTCACCTTTCCAGGATTAAAAAAAGGTATAGTTTGCCCTATCTGCAGGTTGTAGTTCAAGAGTTATGAGTCAAAATAGGTTCAAGGTCACAATGGGGGTAAATCTTCAGATGTATTCGTTCGTTATAAAAATGGTGTCAAATTGTTCGTCTAATGGTACAGGAGCCGAAAATATACTGGTTGCACCATCTATGATATTCGTTGCATAATTGGCACGCAAAATGTGACTGGGGGCTACAGGGTCTATGGGAGGTCACTAGTCATAGCTCTGTAATTCTTATATAGAATGTTTTAACAAAAAATCTATTTACCTTTACTTATCAAGTGGGACCAATTGAAAAATTTACAACCAGTCCGATCAAAATCTACGAATTTTATGTGCCTATTGTACTGAAACTATAAATCACAGATAGGGCAAACTATACCTTTTTTAAAACCTTAAGAGTAGCCCAATAAATTGGTACATCATTTAAATCAATTCCAACAATTCTATTTTTTTCCCTGTACAAATGTTGTCCCCTTATTTCAACATGTGACACAGGTTGATTTTGGTAAACTTTTAATATATTATTTTTAGACAATTTCAGTATATTAACACCAAAATGGTTTCTGTTGCAATTTGTTTTGGGTCAAATCATAAAATAACTGGACTATTACAGAACATTCTTATGGCGTGGCACGAGACAGTCCTGATTTGTAGATTCTTGCAAATTTCGGTATTCCATATTCTGATGTTTCGGCTCTATTGGTCTAGATGTTATGATTTCGCAGTTAATCTAGGATTTATTTTTTTCATGAAATTATTCCAATGTGCGCTAACTCTTGGATCTATTTCATCTATTAAAGCCATTCCTAGATCGACTTCTTACTAACTGCGCCACGTGAGCTAGGTGATGACTAAAGTCTTAGATTCAATCTATAGGAGCTAGTCTTAGGTTCGATAGAACAGGTTTAAATCTGGTAGATGCAGGTTTTGTTTCGACATTTATATGCGCCGAAGAGTATATCGATATAAATATATAACGTACAAGCCTGCTTGACACATGAAGAATACTTTTTAATAATATATATATATACTTCATATGCTTTATGACCTAGCACGCACAGTATCTCTCTCTCCCGCCCTCTCCCCCTCGCTCCCTGTCATCCTCCCCCTCTCCCTCTCCCCTATCATCCCCTCCCTCCCCATCCCTCCCCCTCTTTCTCACATTATCCCTGCCTCCCTTAAAGGGATATTTAGTGATCTACAACTTCGTTCCCCGACTTCCCTAAAAAGTTGAAAATTTTATATCTGAACTGTTAGCTTTAGTAATCCATGTGTACCTAATCTTACGTCCAAAATCGATCGTATCTGTAAGAAATTCGTAATCTTGTATTTTCTGTCCTTAAAGGTGTAAAGAGAGATTTCAAATGATAGGTGTCCCTAAAAAATGTAAAGCATTCTATAGGTGTCCCTAAAAAATGTAAACATTCTATCAAATATATGCCCATCTGAAAGATTAAACTGAGAATTATTTCTTTGGTGCTCAAATTGTGAAATTTCTAAGTTGCTATAGGAGCAAATAGGAAATTCTACCTATATGAAATCACTACATATGATACCTGACATAGATGTCTCAAAATCTCTCGTTGCACCTTTAAACGGACAGAAATTACAGGACAGTGGGAAACAAGGAATTGCTCATAACACAAAATCGCAGGATCGGAATCAACTCAAATTTTGTGAATAAGCTTTTCTCAAGGATATCTAGAGAACAATGAATAAAACAGAAGGTGTTGGAATCACGAAACCCACCTTTGAGGATGTAACTACATTACGTAAACTTTATCGGATTTAGAGAATCCTCTTTTCTCACTGAAGGAGTATTCGACTTCAAATCCAAAACAACCTAACTATTATATAGTGTGCTTGGATGGTACTTTCTCTATTTACCCATTGTCAGCAGGTAAATATTCGAGTGCATAAAAGGCAATTCTATGACAGAAACAAGTGGAATAATGCTTTACATTTTACCACTGGAAAATAACAGATTAGTATTCTATGAGGGAACAAAATCCTGGATTTGAATAAACAAAATCTGATAAACCTTGTTTTCAAATCCCCTTGAAATACAGTGGAGAAAGTACCGAAACAATCTACGTGACTGTGACTTACATAAATGTAAAATTTTGCACACTGTGGATTGTGGAAATCGCATTCCAGTGATTATTGATATTCTCTTTTACGTTAAAACAATATTTCGAACACAGAGTTAGAAATTACGAGCCAGATTACACAAGTTTGAAAACCGCAATTAAACATTGTATTATCAAAAATTAGTTCTATCCACCTTAATACCAAATGGACGTGAATATTGATATTAGATCATATATTCCAACGGATTATTCTCAACATAAAAAAAATATGTGGACAGAAAACTTTCAACCTACTTGGAAAACAATTACACGGAAAAGGACTGGATTGCTAAGGGTTTTTCATCTTTTACAAATGTTTTATAGGAACTTTTCTTCATTTATCGTTCTCTTTTTCACCAATCTCTCTCTTGCTCTCTCTCAAACACTTCCTCCCACAATTTTTTTTTTTTTTTAATTAGTAATTAAAATTTTCTTCATGTCTCTTTAATTTAATCTTTCCCCAGAGAGAGAGGCAGACGAACGAAACCACAAGCTCTAAAATGTGATCCTGGGCCGGATCGAACCGGCAAAACATATGCGTCGTACCAGGTAGACGTTCATACCACAAAACAACGGAGGCTGAGCGAGCTGTAGAGTTAATCTATAGTAGGGGACAGAAGAGGCGACCAATTGCGCGTTTGACGTATTTGACGATGCAAAAACAAATGGTCGGCCGTATAAAAATAATGTGAACATTAAAGCTTATTGAAACAGAAAGTTTACTTACAGTGAATTATTGTGTCCGGCGTCGAAATCCGACCTCAAATAGGACATGTTTTTGACATTTTAAATCATATTTATTTCGAACCTGCCCCGCCCATACTACGATCAAACCACTCACAGTCCGCCGCGCTGATTGACAAGCCTTGCCATACGCGCAATTGGTCGGCGAATTCTGTCCCTGACTATAGTCCTGCAAATTCATCGCAGAACAATAATATTATTTAATACAAATCATTTATTGGTTCAAACCAGAGATGTTAGGATGTATTTCTATATCAATGTAATTAATCGATCCTACATATTCTTCTTGCCCTGTTTTCACGTAGAATGTACTATCCCAATCGGAATTGATGATGTTTCAATTAACAGTTACAGAACAATGTGGGATATTATAAAATTCTGAATATAATAATTATAGGAAATCATTTGAGAGGCGAATCTTTTATAGGGACTTGTTACCGGTATATTTTCGTTATGTTTGTCTTTTTAAACAAGGCACTTTTTAAACAAGGCATTCATAAATGAATGAAATTCCTTCGGTATGTTATATCCGTATGTACGTCCTGTGTATAGTTAGGTGGGTTGGCTACTACTGCTCTCATTATTTGCCATATTTTTCCATTATTAACATCATACTTGACCAAGAATCAAATGAGGTGTGCGAAAATTGCCGCTAATAATCTCATTATGGACTTTGACCCCAAAGTTTGCTTCCAACTTGGTTGAACAAAGCCAAGTATGTTTTTTTTTGTTTGAAATTCTTAAACATATCATTCTATTGTGCCAAGAAATCTGTAAGCATCACAAATTAAAATTGGTCCTTTTTTTCTTAGAATTATAAATTAAGTGGGCATCGCATATCACAATCGAAGGTTTTACAGTTTAGAAGTGTTCAAACACTAACAGGATTCCGGTAATTAAGGTCATACTTTCAAAGAAGAACATCAGAAAAACACGGAGACATTTGCCCCATATTTGTCGCTTTTATTCCTGTACCGTTAATATAAAATATACTCGGATAATTTTCACGTCCTGAGACAAATCTCCAGGGCGCGTTTCACATTGTAAACAAATCTGGATTTGGATTTACTCTAGATTCTGCATCTGGATTTCTGCCAAGAAATCTGTAAGTATTAACCAACTTTAATATTGATGCTTACAGATTGGGCAATGTCTACGTGTTTTTCTGATGTTCTTCTTCGAAAGTATGACCTTAATTGCTGGAATCCTGTTATTGTTTGAACACTTCTAAAATATTTTTTTTAGTTCCTAATAACAAAATAGACTTCCCTCGATTGTGATATGCGATGCCCACTTAATTCTGAAAATAAGACGGACAAGCGAGGCACTTGTATCTTTATGTTGTCATCTATGAAGCATTTGTGCGTACCTAGCCGGACTCATATACAGCAAAGGCTACCTCTATTTTAACGGGCAAAAGATTGCCTCTTGAAATCGGTCTTATATGGACTGTGTTATAAAGAGTTCGTCGCGATTTCTCCAGCAACGATTGAGATACTTCTAATGAGGGTCCGTGATTATTTAAGTCACGTAAATGGTAAATGACACACGCTTCAAGAACGCGTTATTATGGCACCTCCTTCCAACCCCTAAAGATTTTCAAGTGATGTTATTTTCCCCTGTACTCTCTCAAGAGGCGTTCGTTGGAACATGAACCACCTTTGATTACCCAATAGGTTAGAACCCTCATATTTCATTCAAGGGTACTATTGAAATGTACCGATACAGTCACGTGTTTCGAAATTTGATCAGGTCCGTTTATCCCACAGACACCCATTCTCTATTAGAGTAATCTGCTTGCGGGCATTATCGTTTACTTGTTGAAATAGTTTACAATGTTTTCATGGTATTAATTTATATATTATTAGGCTCGCCTTTTCCAAATGAACACACACGTCCTCAAATATTTTCGGAAGAGGAGGGGTGAATATTCAGTTCCCTATACCCATTTCAAGGTCACATCATTAAGGTTTATCGCTGAAAATGCATAATACATGAGTCACAATTAGAAATCCCGCGCAAACTCATCTCAGTAGTACATTCTTTGTCAAAATAAATGATTTTCAGGCAAGGCGAGTTGTAATACTTCATCGATCGAAATTATCGACCTCAACCTCATAAACTATCTGAGTATTATTGTATTTAAATTTAATTTGGATAACGGAGCTATTTTGACGTAACGTTTAAGTTATGTAAATTTCGGGTTAATAATCGCGAGTTTTCCATGTAAATATGTACAAAATGATCAAACTGTGTGATACCAATATCAGGAATTAGCTTCTTTAGAGTTTTGTGTTCGTTATATCCAAGCGGTATTGCGATATTTTATGCGACTGGGAAACCTGAATATTAAAAGTCGAGCTGGAGTTTCGTTCTGATCATTCTTGTAACTAAAATACACAGGGTGAATGTACAAGATAAACTCCTCACAAAAAGTTTGGAAACTTTTTGTTGAGTTATATCTCGTTTTATCTGAAGGTTGTTTTCATAGTGTTGAATATCAGTGAAAAGGTCATTCTTTTCTCTTTACAGTGACACTTTGTAACAATCACTTATTCCATGAGTACCTATCCTTTGATTACAGCCAGGTCTCAAACAAAATGTGTCAAACTAACGCAACTGATTGATCTATTGGAGGCAAATAATGGCAAATTTGGCACATTTTGTTGGAGACCTCCTTCTCTTGCAAGGAGAGTACTCAACCATGGATTACGAGGTTGTTAAAAATTGAGGTGTCGCTGTAAACTTAGGGAAATGAGCGACCGTTTCACTGATATTAAATACTATTAAAACAACCTTCAAATAAAATGAGATAACTCAACAAAACAAATTTCCAAACTTTTTTGATGAGTTTATATAATATTAAGCGTGCCTCTCATGCTCAAACGGGCACTTGTGCTATAATTTACATTTCACAATACCTGACATTTTATATGTAAAGGTGGCTTTAAAATCATCAGCTATTGCAATTACCGCTGACTTCAACATTCATGTTGATAAACTGCTTGATAATGAGGCAATGCGGTTGAAATCACTTCTCTCCTCCAATGGCCTTTGTCACTCAAAGACCTTTTGCTGCTTAGCTGAGATTGGCTTTAATCATTGGATGTAAACTCTCTTGTTGACCAGTGCAAATAAATCCTTAGCAGTCTCTTCGACAAACATGGGTCATTGCGAAGGCGAATTGTTTAATTGAGACGAAATAGTCCTTGGTTACATGAGATCATTCTCATAGCGGAGCCGAAATTGAGACGTCTAGAACGCAGATGGAAGCACACAAAACTTGAAGTGGACTTTTAAATAGCAGTAGCGCGCTCAAATGGTGTCAATCGTAATTATTTGCGTGATAGACAACAATATGTACGCGTAGGAAAATCATCGGCAAAATTAAGTATTCAAGACGTCTCTGTCCCGCAGTCCTTGCTCCCAAGTGGCTTACAATTCATGCGTATCCTGTTCACAAAATAATTCTGAAATATAGTATTTGCAGTATCATGTCTATGCAGAGGACGCTCATTGTACATCTCTTTATACCAACCCAAGATTATGCTGACACAGCAGTTAAAAACAAATTTCCTCAAGTTGAACGATATGAGAAAATTAGGTTCGTTTTGATTGGCTCCAGACATCAACTTTCAAAAGTTAATGTTCCTCATATCACAGTAGGTGATTCCAACATCACTCCAATAACTCCAATGTTTTATTCATCTCTCTCTCTCTCTCTCCCTCTCTCTCTCTCTCTCTCTCTCTCTCTTTCTCTCTCTCTCTCCCTATCCCCTCACTCTCTCCCTCTTTATCTCTCCTTTCTCTCACTATCCAATCTCTTTTCTCCCTCTTCCTCTTCTTCCTCGTTCATTGTCTCTCTTTGTGAAAAGTAGTTTCCCTCGAATCGTAGGCCTCCTAAGGACTAGTAGGTCGGATCAAAAAATGTAGGTCACACCATAAGGTCAGCGTATCTTTTATGAAGCTAGTGTTATTGTGTACTTTACTCTCATCAAATATCTTCTTACAATACTGGGTTCCTTCGTTTGAATAATTTATCAAAGTATTGGTAAGTCTTTCTATTGAGACCATTTCATATCAACTGTTGAATTTTATCCTCTATTAGGTCGCTGAATTATTACAAAGAGTAAAGTACGAAAGGAGGTCGGGTCCTTGAATCTTTATATCTGTGTTTTCCGGTTAAAGGTATTAAGAACCACTGGGGGATAAAGAGCCAGTTCCTTTACAATGAAAATTGAGCAGAATAAAAACCAAAAAAAATATAATTACATCAGGTGTATAATAGACGGGTCCCAGGCCAGGAAAACTGCCATTTTTTCCTGTCAAAGTTTCTCAGCGGTTTCATCATCCTGAAACTTGACCAATGA
>JAMKCH010017422.1:0-22807 GCA_023653785.1 Ophioderma brevispina
CATTTTTTTCTTTGCCTTCATATATCGGTTTGTTCACAGGTATCTATCACTGCAATCTAGCTCGTTTGCGTGTGCGTGTTTGTTTTCTTGTTCCCCATGTTCCAATCAATATCATTTTCATCAATCACATTTCCAATATTGTATTATAACAACATGATCGTTTTACGATCGGGATCTGGGTGTGTATTTTAGATTCTAAAAATATATCGCCGCACGCAAATCACGTGGACAGCCAAGTTGCCTCATCAGCTCTTCTACATCTGCCATCGGGTGAGTTGACAGGTGGTTGCTTCTTCAAAAGTTTTCAAAAGTACCTCAGATACGAAAGAATATCCTAGGCATAATAAAATATTTAATAATCTTTGTAGAACTTATAGGGTTCTTATAGAGATAAGAGTGTATTTCCAATTACAATTACCATTTTTCTGTCTGCAGTTTTTCAATGAACTCTAAATGTAAAAATTGCATGTGTCGGTTATCCACTCCAAAAAGAGAGAAATCACTGAACTTTCACTCCAAAAAAGAGTGAGAGTGAACACCACTCTAAAATGTGTTGTCCTAAGTGGACATTCACTCGTTTGAAGTGAACTTTACTCCTTTTTGAGTGAATATTTAGTAGAACGAGTAAAATAGTGAAATGTGCACTCAAAAAGGAGTGGCGTTCACTTCAAAAGAGTGAATGTCCACTCTTTAAAGAGTTAAATGAAGAACAACACATTTTAGAGTGGAGTTCACTCTCATTTTTCACTCTTTTTGGAGTGAAAGTTCAGTAATTTCTCTCTTTTTGGAGTGGATTAACCAACACATGCAACTATGTTTGAGTGGTTTACACTCTTTTTCGAGTGAATTAAGATTCACTCGTTTTTTTTCACTCTTTTTACATTTAGAGAGCAGGGCCCCCTCAGTTGCACTAAAGTGCGACATTGCGTCACTTCATGACCCTAAAGGGCCCACCATAAGCTGCTGACAGGGCCCTTTTCCTTAAATCCGCCACTGGTAAAAACATTGATGAAACTAAAGAAACGGGGCAGCATGTCCCGAATTTGTGACCTGCATGCTACACATACATAAACCACTTCTAATGCCATCTGAAACCCGACAGCAATGAAAGTCCTGTTGGTTTTCTGTTAAAACTCTCAAATATCAATATGCAAACGATGAATCCGCCCACCCAGCCTATTCAAACCACCACTCATTATATTACCTCTTATTGACTTTTATTCCACAAAACATTTCTAGATTCAATAAGGCATTTGAATTAATACCAATGCTGTATAATTTTATCAGGTATTTAATTTCACACGATATTGCGAGTTCATCTGATGTATTTTTACAAACATCATTTTGTCTGAAAAAGGATAATAGCTTAATAATACTTTTTGTTGTCTTTGAGTAAATAATGAATAAGTGGTATGACCTATATCAAATACAGGATTATCTATGATATCCCACACACGCAACCAAAATTTGTATTCAAATTCACTTTTTTGAGATTTGACATAATTAATGTTGGGCCCTATTTCATAAAAGATAAGATTAAGTTAAGGTCTTAAGTGGACACATAAGAAGAAAGAAAAAATCCTCCAAAGCGGATTTTAGGAAATTTTGGATTAGTGTTCTGAGATAATGCGCTTCTATTTTTGTCTCTACCATTTGGATCTGGATAGAGCGCCTTTTTGGTTTTACTAAATTCAGCCTATGTTTTATATTGAAATTAGGCAAATGCATGAAATCGCCTTTTTAGTTTTCACTTTCAAAGCATTTCTGTAGCCTAATACAAGGTAAAATAATCTATTGGGGGTCTTATCTATATGAAATCATTACATGATATATCAGACACAATATATGGATGCCACCAAACTCTCTCGTTGCAGCTTTAAATAATTAAATAAAAGTAGATGAATCAGAGAAGGTTTGAGAGTATGAAAATAAGAAGTAAGAGACAGAAAGAACTTCAAAAAAAGGTTAAGGAGAATTTTTTAAAAGAAGGAAAGAATATTAAAAAAGGGAAGAAAATAAGAAATAATGAAAACGGCAAAGAACGCTTAACCAATCCATCAGTTGATTTACTCATTAACCAATCGACCAATTAATCGATCGATCAATCAAGCAATCAATGAGTAAACGTATTGAGTAGAGCGTTGTTTGTTTAATTCAAGTAATATTTCTTAAACGCATGCTCAGAACAGATCTTCGGTCTTCATCAACATCACCCGAAGTTAGAGGGTCGTCGAGTGCCAAATTGTGTAAACACGTATTTCAATACGGAATAAATCGCAATCTCATCATAGTGCGCAGTTCACACTCCATAGAAAAACTTTTACACAATTTGGCACTCGCCAGTGGTGTTATCATAGTGCCGACTGTGATACAGCCCACTGCCTGGTTTGCAGCTATGTGCGCATTCAGCCAAAGTGAATCCATCAATCAAGGTAGCAACGTCGACCCCGCATTAATACCACTTTAACGTAAATGCCTACTCTGCGTGACAAATTTGCTGAATCCATAGAGGTCATGCTGAAGGACTGTGCTGAATCATCCCCTACAGCAAGATGGAATTACATCCGGGATGCCATCTTTAACACAGTCATGAGCACCTTTGGGAAGAGAATCAAGCTGAACCCTGAAGCTTGAAACTAATATAACAGAGCTGGAACCTTTCGTCCCGGGGGGGGGGGGGGGTTTCCAAAAAAAAAAAAAAAAAAAAAGATGTGCGGTTGGGTGTTTGAACCACTACCCCGAATATATACCAAAAATGACAGAATTGCTACGAATCCTTATACCTGCTTTGGTGGAAGCTGAGAGAAAACTAACCGTTAAAATGTATTTTAAGCCATTCTGGCAGCACTATTTTTCACACTTGTGGTTTGCATGCGTTCTTCATACCTGATTGACCATTTAAAAATCACTTGCAACAGAAATGCAACCCTTTCATATACCAATTTGCAAGAAAAACGACCGATCAATATGCCCAAATCGCTGAAAATACAACTCTTCTCGGCCGCACATCCCGGTACCCCCTTTTCCACTAAGAACCCCCGGGGCCTTTCGTTGATGCTAAACCAGCTGCTCTCATCAACTACAAGAAAGCTCCTTCTCAGCAGACACTCTCAGCCCTAAGGCAAGAAGCAACACTCAAAGAATGGCAAGACGTTGTACTAACGATTATTGGCTGTCACTCTGTCAGAACATCCAACTACATGCTGACAGTGGCAATATCCGTGGCATGTCCGACTCTCTCAAATGTGGAAAGGCGCAAGGAAAGGACGGGATCCCACCTAAGGTCATCAAAGCTTCTAAGACTCTGCCCTATTGCAACACATCCACAAGCTCCTCTGTGCCTGTTGAGACGAAGGGACAGTACCTCAGGACATGCGCGATTCCGTTATCGTAACCCTATACAAAAACAAAGGTGTACGTAGCGATTGCAACAACTATCGCGGAATATCCCTCCTGAGTATTATTGGAAAGGTCTTTGCACGAGTTGTCCTCGGCAGATTGCAAATACTCGGCAAATACTATAGCAGAGCGAATATGATGTCCTGAATCACAATGTGGCTTCAGAGCTGGAAGGTCAACCATCGACATGATCTTCTCCATACGTCAACTTCAAGAGAAATGCAGAGAACAGAGACAGCCCTTGTATATTGCTTTCATCGACCTGACAAAGGCTTTTGACTTGGTCAGTAGGAGAGGTCTTCAAGTTGCACTACTCAAGAAGATTGCTTGTTCACCAAAGCTACTCATGATGATTACATCTTTTCATGAAGATATGCAAGGTATCGTCCAGTATAATGGTTCTACCTCCACTGCCTTCCCAATCAAGAGCGGTCTGAGCGGAGTGAAAAAGAGATGTGTGCTCGCTCCAACACTGTTTGGAATCTTCTCCTCCATGCTCCTTTCACATGCCTTCAGCTCATCTGAAGATGGATTCTACATCCACACACGAAGCCCTGCAGAGACTCGTCACCAGCTTCTCCCATGCATGCAGTGACTTTGGGCTAACTATGAGCCTCAAGAAAACCAACATCATGGGTCAGGATGTCAGCCATGTACCCCACATTTGCATCAATGATTACACACTGGATGTGGTTGACAACTTTACCTATCTGGGATCTACAATTTCCAACAATCTGTCCCTTGACTCTGAGTTGAATCAACGCATAGGCAAGGCGTCAGTTGTAATGTCAAGACTGTCAAAGAGAGTGTGGGAAAATGATAATTATGCTGACCAATAACACAAGATGAGGGTATATCAGGCATGTGTATTGAGCACACTTCTATATGGCAGCGAAACCGGGCCACTGATGTACACGCGTCAGGAATGCAGATTGAATGCCTTCCATATGCACTCTCTCAGGAGAATCCTTGGCATAAAATGGCAGGATCACATTTCAAACAAGAAAGTCTTGGAGACGGCTAAACGGCTAACACACCAACCATGTTCTCCCTCCTGTCACTACACCTGAGATGGCTTGGCCATACTGCACGCATGAAAGATGGCAAAATTCCCAAAGATCTTCTGTATGGTGAAATTGGCACCGGCACTTGACCAGTTGGAAGACCAGCCTTACGCTACAAGCATGTCTGCAAGCGAAACATGAATAACTGCGACATTGATCCAGCAACATGGGAAGTCATGACTGCTGATCGTAGTGCCTGGAGGGCCACCGTAAAGGCTGGTGCACAGATTGCAGATCAGAAGAAAGTAGAGCAGTGGGAAGAACGAAGAGAGCGTCGTCAACAGAGATCAGAATCATCTGCGCCGCAAACACAAGAAGATGCTTTCATTTGTAACAAGTGCAGAAGAAACTGCAACTGCCATTTAAGAATAGGACTGTATAGTCACAATAGGCGATGCAGCAAGGAAAGGAATTGACTGCCCTTGCACAAATCCATTGTCTCACGAGACAGAAGGATGCCATAGCATAGTATATTTCTTAAACGTGTACTCAGAACAGATCTTCGGTCTTCGTTTTGATCCGCTATATAGGGTGTGTCTAAAACGAAGATCGAAGACCCAAAGTCAACAATTGAATTTAAGTAGATAAACCAAAGAAAGCTTGAGAGTACAACAAATACAAAGTACAGACGGAAAAATCTTCAAAGAAGGATGAGAAGAGAGCGAAGAATTTGTAAGGAAACAAAGAAATATTTAAAAAAATGAAAAAAAAAAGACAGAAAATAAGAAAGAAAAATAATGAAACCGACGCAATCAATACGCAAAGAAATATTAAAGGAATAAAAAACGAAAATAAAGAAAAAAATAAGAAAGAACGCTCTACCAATCAACCAGGTGATATACTCATTAACCATTCGACTAATTGATTAGTCAATCCATCAATTTATCAATCAATCGAGTAAGCAATGAGTAAATGTGCTGAGCAGAATGTTGGTTGTTTGATTCTTTTTTTTTTTTTTTTTTTTTATTGAAAAAGTGACACCACAGTTTGACACCACTAACTACCTTGCATTGATGTAGAGGGTCTATACTAACTACTAAAGGTGGCAAACCTTAGATGTAGTCGGGTATGAACGAACTCCCTAAATAAGGACCCTATGATATTCTGCTCCTGCTCTATTCTTTGCGTATTGATTGATTGCATTGATGTAGAGGGTCCATACTAACTACCAAAGGTGTAAAAGCTGAGATGTAGTGTAACATGAATGATGATGTTTGACCCAAGTCCTTGCTCCTGCTCTAGAAATATTAAAGGAATAAAAAACGAAAATAAAGAAAAAATAAGAAAGAACGCTCTACCAATCAACCAGGTGATTTACTCATTAACCATTCGACTAATTGATTAGTCAATCCATCAATTTATCAATCAATCGAGTAAGCAATGAGTAAATGTGCTGAGCAGAATGTTGGTTGTTTGATTCAAACTTTGCAAAGTCAATTTATATTGTTTAAACGCATGCTCAGAACCGATCTTCGGTCTTCGTTTTTTATCTACTATATAGGGTGTGTCTAAAACGAAGATCGAAGCCGAATTAAATAATTAAATAAAAGTAGATGAACCAGCGAAAGTTTGAGAGTACGAAAATAAGAAGTAAAGACAGAAAGAACTTCAGAAGGAGGTGGTTGTCTTATACTTCATGTAATTGGCCAAAATTGATTTGTCCGTTTTATAGGTTTAAGGACAGAGAATCACTTTCAACATGTTGTGAAATTGTCAATGTCGTATTTCCACCTGAGGGCGACATTGAAGTTTGTACAGGGGTCAAATGTCAAATTGATGGTATTGTTATAAAAACCCTCACCAATATGTTCCTTTAGGATTAAGCAAAAGGCATAGTTGACACTGTCTGGGATGGATCGTTCAGGAGTTATTACCAAAAAAAGGTCAAAGGTCAATATTTTGGCATACAAGGGTCAAAAATGCCAAAAAGCACGGATTTTGAAAATAGTCCCAAATTGATGCAAAACATTGCTGTATGGCATGTACGCGTATTAATAAGAGAGCCTAACTTATTGATCGTTCCAGACTTTCAAAGCGATAGTGATGTCGGTATAAGACTGAAATACGAAAATAGTGACAAAAACACCAAAATATGCCATACAGACAAAAGGCATATAAGTCAGTCTTAAACTTTTTTTTTTTTTTTTTTTTTTGACCCCTGTGTATTCCAATGAGAGTGTTTTTGTCAAATTTTAAATTGATGCCACAGGAAAATGGTAAGTGTTACACAGCTCTAATCTTCAGAAAATGATGAATCAACAATTCTGATGATGGCCCGCCAGTTAAAATTTAAAACTTTTGATATGATATGTACTTTTTGGGAAAGCGCCCTCGAAGTCCAATTTTAGGCTAAAAATGCCATATCGAGAAAACGAAAAGTTGTGGTGAGATAGAAATTGCATAGAATGATTCCTTGTAGGCCAAAACATGGGTATTGCCACAAAAATTAAGGTGATTAAGCAAAAGCTTATCAAGTTATGGTCAAAATATGATTTTTGGCCAATTTGGCGTCCATTTTTGATTTTTCGTCGGGGCACCCTGTTTTCGCACTTTTTAATTTTTTCTTCGAAAAGGGATAAAGCATCATGAAGTCATAACTTTATAGGCCGTGTTCAAGTGATATGCAACTATGACCTAAATATGACCCTCATAGCCCACCTCTATTAATAAGAGAGCCTAACTTATTGATCGTTCCAGACTTTCAAAGTGATAGTGATGTCGGTATAGACTGAAATACGAAAATAGTGACAAAAACACCACAATATGCCATACAGACAAAAGGCATATAAGTCAGTCTTAAACTAACAAACTCTTACACCTTCTGCACATATTCAGGACAACGATGGTCATCAAAAATTGCATTAAAATTCATTTAAAATTAATTATACCAAATTTTGAAGCTTTATTCTGCAATAACAGACCCTTTGCACTTAAAGGGGCATTTCGTGATCCACAGCCTCGTCCCCCCGACTTACCTCAGAAAAGTTGAGATTTTTATATCATCTGAACCGTCGGGCTAAGTATAGTATGTGTGCCCACTTCTGACGTGCAAATCTGTCTCTGCAAGAAAATCGCCGATTTTGTATTTTCTGTCCGTCAACACGGAAGAAATACTGTACAGTGTTATATGGGAGATTTGTGATGAAACCCATTTGCTCATAACACAAAGCGGCAAGATCAGGAATCAACCCCCACTGTGGAAATTTGGGGAAAAGCTTTTCGCAGGATATCTAGCGCACCATAAACAAAACAGAAGGGGTTAGAATCACGAATGCACCTTTAATATATTCATTCCATTATATCTTTGGCTTTTCATTTTCGGTACAATCCGAATCCCATCCCTCCAAATGACCAATGCATGAAGCAGCATGAAGTGACAGGGGAAGTGACACGAAACAAAAAACTGTGAAAAAGTGATGAAACTCAATTAGCACTAGAAAGACATAACCGAGAGTAGATGCGCACAAGGTGAAAAAAAATGGATTCCGTTGTTATTAGACTCTTAAAACTGATGTCATTCGTTAGCATTTTAAATAGGTATCTTGGTACTAGTTGCGTTCAGTTTTTGTTTGTTTTTAGACAATTATTTTTTTGCATTGTTGATGAAGAATCCTTTGTTGCATGAACTTCCTTTATTGTCTTTGTATAGGGTTACCATTAATTGAACAAGGACTAAAATTGTATGTAACATTGTTGATATCTTGGTTAATATCAAAGAAATTAGTTAATTATTTTTTTTACATCTTTGGGCTTTTTGGCGGAACATTTTGAACCTAAAATGCTTGGAAAACAGTCAGGTTCCATCTAATATTACGTTTATTATGAGTAAAAGACAGTAATTCATCCGAATTCCAAGCCAACAAATAGCAATTTTGGTAGCGAATCATTAACTATCAACAAATCTCAGGCTTTAACATAAATATGGTATTACACCCCCCAGTACAGTTTATGCCATCATTTCGTGCAACATAGAAGATTTTGGGCTTGCCTGTTAAATTGGTCTATAGAGTTGGCTATGCTGTCGTGAGTTTAAATCTTGTGTATTAAAGGCCGTTTGATTATTTCTCTAATATCGCTGTCATTTAATTTGATATGAGGAATATTTCTATTCTCTTTTGACAAGAGAAAGGAGAAATCCCATTAGTGCATTACGAGGGATACACAGGGTCTAATGTCACCTAAAACGCGCATTCAACAAGTTTGGCAAAAAATAACGAGGTCATGACGTACCAATATAGGGCCCTTTCACGGAAAGGTTTAAATTATGTTAAATGGACTTTTGTTTGCCCTCCAAAATCATTCAGGCATGCGAAAGAAACATGTAACAATACATGCACCTGGTTCATCTGAACATTCAGATATTCTGCAGGTTTGATTTGGTAATCTCTGCATGCTTTGTGCTGGAGTAATATCAGCCCTTTGGACCGAGTTATGAACATATGAGACATATTGACCCTCGATGACTATGGCCATATTTGGGGCGCGCATTTTAGATGTCCAGGGGCAGTGGCCATGGGAAGTTTGGATTACTTTTTTTTGCGGAAAAAATTCGCCGTTTGCCGCCGAAAACGGCGACGAATCTTTTATTCCCATTTTTTTCCCTGGTTGAAAAGGTTTTGGTTATAGGTTTTCGTTTTTGTGTTCTCCTGTGAAAAAGTTGAAGTCGGATTGGTTTAAAACCAGACTTGGGGTTGTTAAGGTACAATAGGGTTCCTTCATATGTGGATGGGTTCAAAGGTCATGGACCAAGGTCAAAGGTCACTGAGGTCATGTTCCAGACTGCCATCTTGCCAGGGGGTGTCGCAAAGTTTACTTGCAAGTATTTTTTTTAAGTACAACTTTTGTTTTAGAGGTGGGTGGGTTTCCTGAATGGTAGTCAGGGGGTTGGGCTGTATTCCCTCAGGACTACCGCCCATTAAATACCGGTATTTGGCTGTTAGGGAATAATGGGCGATACGGGAAAATCAAAAAGTGGAATTTTCAAATTAAAATTTTATTTAAAAATATCATGAAGGAAAATTAATCAACAACCTCAGATAATAAAAACTTGATGGGCAATAAATGACCGGGGTTATGGTGTGTTTCATTTAACTCCCTCACTTAGCTATTGGGACTCAGTCTTTTGATCGTAGATTCTTGAACATTCAATTTAAAGGAGTATGAACCATCATTTCTTTAAACCTTATTTAATTACATCAAAGACTACATAATGTAAGTGGCCTAAATAGCACAGTAGGACAATATTCACTTTTCCAAATTGGGCAAGGCAAAGAAAATGCACTTGCAGAAGCACATGTAGTACAATGTGTGCCAAATGACACGTACAAAACATTTAGGCCTGGCTGGATGCAGAACATCCTTCACAGGCAGTTTTATTCTAAATTCTGTCATTCGTTTCTGAATGATTCTAGTGTAGCCGATGTGGCAGGAGATATAGTCTCCGGGCTCACAGTCCGACTTCAATGGTGAACAATAGGGCAATCGCTTCAGTCGACTCTTCACGACAACATTATTCCGCTTTATTCCGTTGTCGTCTATGGAGACCGGACTATGAGTCCTACGGACCATATCTCCTGTTTCACACCGGTGTAAAGAAATTGAGTGGTCCCCATGAGAGAGGTCCTAGCTAGCTACAATAGCAACCATGTACGGAATAAACGTTGACCTTGTATGCGAGGCTATTGGGGTACAGTACTGAAACAAACGATGCATACAGACTCAATGGCGACAAACAATAGACGGTGGGTGGTAGGCCAAATCAGTTCCGCGGACCGGTGTTTATGACACCATGTGTAGAGTAACCATTGTTTTTTTTTTTATACGGGATACTCATAGGCGGGACTAATGGGTGAACAATGGGCAATAGATTCAGGTGACTCTTTTAGGCAACATTATTCACGCTTTATTCCGTTATCGTCTATGGAGCCCCCGGACTGTGGCTCCCACAGGACTATATCTGCTTTCACAAACGTCCTTTTCATAAGAACCAAAATACATATTATTGTGATATGTCAAAATAACACAAACAGGGTAAATTAAGACTAAGCTAAGACTCACAAAGGGTAAAATAATTGGCAACAGCGCTTTGAAACTGATGTTTACGGTGATTAAGCGCTCTATAAAAACTGGTTATTACGAGTATTCATAAATAACACTGCCTCATCTGATTATCTAATTAATATTATACTTCATTAATAAATTAAGATGTTTATTGGTTGAAAACTATCACGTGATTTAATAGTTCAACTATGATGGCGAGAAATACGACGCCATCCGTAATAGTACCCCCTAAGCCACGCCCACCCGTACATAGTTATTTTTCAGAAGTACTATTACGGCTCAGACGGTACTCTTTAACGGCGCGTTTTAATTCGCGTAAATTACTGCGATCACGTAGCGCGTCTGCATTTGCGCATAGTGGATGCATGCTTACCAACACATTCATTTACAGCGAGATGGAATTTGTTGACTGAAATTTATTGAATGCAATGCAAAAAAAAAATTATAATTGTTTTCATTGTAACTGGAAAATTAATTAATGAAGTAAATAAAACAATATATACTGAATCTATTCGAGTCTCTGGCTTAAAACTATGATCACTCGGTACTACATAGTGCTATTTTGCTTCGGGGATGCGCCATCGACAAAAATAGCACTAATTGTAGTCACTCGCGGACCAGTTTTAACCAGAGCATCTCATGTCAGTAATAGTGGTATACTATACTCGTTGAGTTATTACAATCCATAGTGTGAACGTTGATTTTGATTACACCTTTAAACATATCCACGATTTGTACCACAACACTTAAAAATACAGGTATTTGAGAGTTAACCCATAAGTCTTCGAATTTTACTTGCATCCGACAGTATTTCCCGGTATCAACCAGGTACTCCCGGTATTTACCAGTATCTCCCGGTATTTCCCACTAATTCCGTCCTAGCGGGGAAATGCTAGTATTTCATGGGGAAAATGCCAACCTTGGAGGGGGGGGAGGCTGAGGATCGGGTACTACTCCTTTAAGTGACACGGAAGAGATTGTAGGATACGAATTTCTTCAAATTGCCATAAATCGGTTGTAGACACATACCGAGAAGTTTTTGGAAAAGGTTATGGGACAAAACAGGACAAAAGGAAAACCGCAGACGTTGTTTTAACTGTCTGCTATGTATAAATCGTCCCCATAGAAACCCATGCTTGAATTTCTGTCGTGCACGATAGAAATTACTAAATTCATCATCTTATTACATAAAGAAGGCGTATTCGGCTTTTCACTTCAGGTGTGATCTATATACATTGGATACGCATGACAAATATGCAAAAAAAAAAAAAAAAAAACGGGTTCGAAAAAAATTGGGGGCGCCTTTCTGGAAATGTCCCCATGTCTCTTTAAATCGAAGTAAGTAACCGGTCATATGTGAACACATGATAAAATGTTCACCCATCAAACTACGTTCAACAGAATAAATTAGTCTTAAAGAATATCCCCGACCATAAATTATTTATCTATAGGTTTGCACGGTCAAATTCGTACTTATTTTCATTCAAATAAGTGTTATGGTAGTTCAATTTCGTGATGAATTTGATTACATAGCCATACACGGTATCAATTTCCTACAAAAGACAAACCAGTTTCATTTTCAGGCATTCAATTTCATTTCTGTGCACTTAATTCGTTTTGGTTCAATCAAAGTATTTTTGTTCAATCAAATTAGTTTTGGTCAATCCAATAGTTTTTAATCCAAACAATGGTCTAATAAACGCAAGGAATTTGATAAAATGACATACAAAACCACAATGTATGTCGTCACGTAGCGACCCGCGTAAGTATCCTAGGCTACTTGTGTTTTCAGTTTGTTTATGTTCATTCAATTTCACTGTTGGGCATTTCTATTTGAGAATGAAACAATCTTTCAAACCAGATAAGGTAATAAATCTTGAAATAATTCTATTCAATGTTAGATCATTTTTCGTGGAAATTAAAAGATAAACCAGTTAAAAGTATACTGAAAGTCTCATTAAAACTCGTTTCTTTCTTTTTAATTCATCGTTCAGCTTCTTCACGATTTATACGATTTAATCCATAAGAGGTTTCCCGGTTCAAATTAGTACTTATTTTCATTCAATAAGTGTTTGTATTCAAATTTCGTGTTGAATTTGATCTTGAATAGCCATACCCCGGTATCATTTCTACAAAAATAAAACAGTTTAATATTCAGGCATTCAATGTCATTTCGTGCAAATTAATTAAATTCGTTTTGGTAAATCAAATTAGTTTTGGTTAATCAAATTAGTTTTGGTTCAATCAAATTAGTTTTTTATCCAAATTAGACAATTAGAAATTCATATCCTAAAAATAAAAAATTTATAAAATGACATACAAAATCAAATGCTGTCGTCACGTAGCAACGTACAAATACTTGGGTTTTCAGTTTCGTTATGTTCATTCAATTCATTGTGGGCATTTCTATTTGATAAAATGAACAATCTTTCCAAACATTGTAAGTGTAATAAATCTTGAAATAATTTCTGTAATAATTCTTTTAGGAAATTAACGATAAACCAGTAGTACTGAAGTCATCCATAAATGGTTCTTTCTTTTTAATTCATCGTTAGCTTCTTCAAGATTTAGTACGGATTTACCATAATTTTTTTCTATTTCGTTTTTTCCCCTATACTCTTTTATACCACCCCTTATTGTTTTTACTTTGTTTGAATGCTTCTGTTTTGTTGTATTTTTTGTTTTCTTTTTTATTAGGGAATTATCAAAATGCTATTGCAGATTTACATAAGAATAGACCTACCATGTTCACATCTTCTCGCATTGTATATAATTTGGGGAATGAAATATTCAAGAACTTATCACTTCGATAGTCCTGCCGAAACAGTCTGTATACATACATAGGCCTACATAACCATAGTAAAAAACTATGTTTAGGAATAAAATACTTCTTGCATAACTTTGAAAACAACATTTAAAAATTCAAGCCTAAACTCCACACACACACGCGCGCGACCCCGTTGATTTTGTGGGTTTTCAATATACTGTATGGGTCACACACCATATATTACAATACTGAGTTCCTCAAGAAAGTATCACATATTTACTAGCATATATAGGCCTACTAAAATCTCATTCACGACCCAAAATTGCCGTTCTTAAACGATGGGCAGATGTTGTACATTTGAACGAACGAAAACGAATTTCATTTACACAAGCAACCACCTGAACCTGTCACGCTTCGTTTTGAATACCTTTTCTTTAATTCCATATTTAATGTAAATTGGTTGAACAGTGCGGGAAAGTGGACGACCTTATTTAGGCGAGGATATGCTCTATCTATTTTAATTTGCTTTGAACCGATTTGCGAAAATGGATTGAGTTATATGCAATTTGAAATAACATTTAGAGTGCGTTCAAATTCGCGCGAAATCGAATAACCAAACGTTATTGATGAAATTACTATTAAAATGACCGGGAAAACCTAGAGATTTTTTCTATTTCTTTTTTCCCTTTCTACCTTATTATATTTTTCCCCTTTCTTTTTGTGAACTTTGTTTATTGGCTTTGTTTTGTTGTTATTTTTGTTTTCTTTTCTTAGGATTTCAAATGTGATTGCAGATTGAAACATAAGAAATAGACCCTACTATGTTCACATATTCTCGCTTTGTATATAATTTGGGGAATGAAATATTCAAGGACTTCTCCCTTCGATAGTCCTGCCGAAAAAAGTCTGTATACATACCATAGGCCTACATAACCATAGTAAAAACTATGTTTAGGAATAAAATGCTCTCTTGCACTAACTTTGCAGACAACATTTTAAAATTTCAAAGCCTAAACACACACACACCCGCGCACACACACACACACATTTTTTAAAAGCAGTTTTTACAGTGATGTGAGGTATACTGTATGTACTACATTGCAGTATATGATCTTATCTTTAATTGTTGAATCTTTTTGGTTTTTCAATATATGGGTCACACACCATATATTACATTATCTGAGTTCCTTCCAAGAAATTTATACATATTTGCTAGCATATAGGCCTACTAAAATCTCATTCACGACCCAAAATTGCCGTTCTTAAAAGATTGCAGCTGTTGTATTTGAACGAACGAAAACGAATTCATTTGCACAAGCAACCACCTGAACCTGTCACGCTTCCTTTTGATACCTTTTCTTCTAATTCCATACCTTTTCATGTAAATTGGTTGAACATTTCGGGAAATTGGACGACCTTATTAGGCGATTGAATGCTCTATTCATTTAATTGCTTGAACGATTTGCGAAATTGGATTGAGTTATATGCAATTTGAAATATACATTTTAGAGTGCGTTCAAATTCGCGCGAAATCGAATAACACAAAAGTTAATTCGAATGAAATTACTATTAAGGTGATTGGGTCACGATAGATCCGTTCGATAGATTTTGTTAAGATTTCGTATAAATGAACTTTCATCGATGTATGTCAAATATCAGAAATAAAAATATGGGGTCACCGAACTCGTTTTTGAGAAAAATTCTATTAAAAACACCTATTTTTTCAAAAAATTTGTACACACCTCTATGGGAAATTCATTTGTTCATGGACATTTTTGAATATTAAAAAAAACCCGGTTCGATAACTTTTGTCCAAATTTTAATAAAAGTTGCGCACTAACAAGATCTGTCGATTACTGAAGAAAAAAGTAGGGGTCACCGAACTACTTTTTCTGTTATTTTCGAAAATAACGGCATTTTTCGTAGTTTAAAATACCAACACGATATTGAGGTGCGTAAAACGCCACAAGTGTCACGCATGGCAGACGCTTAAGCTGACACGCGAACAAAAACAGGCGAGCAAAATGTGCGCACTGATTAACCCTTATGAGCATTGTTTTTTCCCTCTTTGTAATTTTTGATATGTTGTTGTGATGTATGATGAGAATCAATTAAGATTGGTTGGTAAGAAAAGGGAAGAAAAAGTTTATGGAAAGGTGAGAAAGGGAAAGCAAGGGCGTGTCCAGATTTCGTGATTTTGAATGCATTTTAAGCGTGTAGGCCTACTCTGAAACCAGTATTAGCTGGACGAATATAGGCCTACCTTTATACTTCTTAGCAATTTTCTAAATACTGTTGTCAAATTCGTTCCTTTTACGAAGTTAAACGATGTTAATAAAAGTTGTCATTGGGAACTTAAAAAAAACATATATGAGCAATTCGCTAGGTCGTCTTTTCATGCCAAGTTGTCGGCCACTATATGCTGCAATGGCGCTGGGCCACAACAATTCTGTGGTTTTGCTTTGAGTGAGAAATCACGGCTAAAATGTCAAATAAAGCCTTAGTATCAGTTGAATAGGTGATTTAAGATTTGCATCACTTCTTCAATGTTTTTAAAATGATTACGAATTTCCAAGTAATTGAGTAAAATCTTCACGAAAAGATAATCAACATTCCTTTTTATTTTATCGTCATTTCCTGCCGTAAAGTTACCTGAATTATCCTTCTTTTTAGTAAATTAGCGTTTCCATAAAATGCCAAAATTGCTGTTTGAATACTGAAAAAATGTCTTATATCTACATGGAAAGTGTACATAAAATGTGATTGTTTTGGATACTCCTGGATTTTACATGAGGCAAAATAATAAAGACGTCATTTAACTTTACTGCCGGAAATTCGGTAATTCTAAAACTGAACAATGACAATTTCCTTCAACGAAACCTATATAAGATCATATAAATCACCATGTTCGATACATTTAGCACTCTCTATAAGACATAATAGGTGAATGTTGTTGGAAAACAAAAACTCGTTGTGCTGAGATGTATTCATTAGACATTCGACTCTGACATTTCTTAAATCTGTGGTCCTGACATTGAATTTAAAGAAAACACACTTTCGATACGACATTGAAAAAGGTGTTGAAAAAATCGGAGGAGAGAAGCTGCTTAGTTTCGGAAAAAGAAGGATATATTACTATGGCCCTTTTAACAATATAATCTTGGACTCAAGTTTGAGTCAAAGTCTTCTATTGAGTCAAAGATTATATTGTAATTCTGTGAGAATAGCACACATAGGCCTAATTCATGTACTTCATGGAAAAACAGGTACAGAGCCAAAGCGTTGCTTGCTATCTTCGGAAGATCGCACAGTGCACGTAAAGGGTGGTTTTTACGCGCGCGGACAGATACGGAACGCCCACAGTCACAATTTTGGCAGGAATATCTGCTTGGGACTGGTGCGGCGCAGATAAAACGTGACCAATGCACCTCTTAAATTGACCGGGAAGGAAAACCTTGATATTAAACAGAAACAAAAAACTCCCTTGTGTGATAGCGTGGTTAAAAACACTAGGTGAAAAGTATCGTAAAAAATCGCTTACTCATACTCTGTAATACAAAAGGACAGCATGTATTTTAACTCCTCAGAAGTATAATGTGCAAGATTATGGTTTTAAAAAAACCGGAAAGACGAGTTAGAAAGGCTTTTCAAACGGTCATTTAAACGATTATTAATTGGCAAATGTGTGCCCCTCCAAAACGTTTTCTTGCAATTGACCCAACTGAACTTGCACAGCTTTTTTAAAAAAAAAAAGAGTAAAGCCATATTAAGTTATAAACATAAAAAGAGCACCAAGTATACCCAAGTGCGTCTGCCCATTGGCTAAACTTGGTCCCATTTCTTCTGCAATGCAAAAGAAAAGAAAATGCGTTTTCTTAACATAACCTCCATACAGCCTAAGTTATAATTAATATTGTTTAGGTAGAGGCCATGATGTTATAATGCCGAGTTCAAACAGCTCCTCTTCATGTGAGGCACAACCAGGCAGCGGCAACTTTCTATGCTTTAGTACTCTTCTTCCTTTACCAGGGTATATCTCACAGAAAGGATCGGTACAAAAAACGTAACCAGAAAAACCCCTATCTTATAAACCCATATACCTTCATAGAACAGTCCCTGTAGATCGTTGAACACCATTTTTCAATGGGAACTAGATTGCGCACGTGGATGATGTTACAACGGATTGCGGCTTCATCCGTATATGAGAACATGGTTCCGACGGATCTTCCCTCGACCGGTCCCTGAAATCATTGAACTAAATCGTATCTCCAACAACAAGAAATCAAGCAAAAAAAACAAAACGAAAGCAAGATCAACTTGAAAAAAGTCAAAACAAGGCGGTCTTTACACATGGAATAGGAATTCTAACTCCAAACCCAACTGCCAATATAACCTTAAACAAGAGCAAGTGCAGTTTGATTTTTTAGTTTAATTTA
This sequence comes from Ophioderma brevispina, assembly GCA_023653785.1. NCBI lineage: Eukaryota > Metazoa > Echinodermata > Ophiuroidea > Amphilepidida > Ophiodermatidae > Ophioderma > Ophioderma brevispina. The sequence goes on from JAMKCH010017422.1 coordinate 17,727, forward strand.
ATTTGTGCAATGACGATGATAGGTTCCCTTAATGAAATATTAGGACGTTCTCCAAAAGGAAATTCGAATAGAAGAAATGGAACCAAGTTGTAAAATGGGGCAGACGCACTTGACGCCTACTTGGTGCGCTCTCTTTTATATATTTATACTTTATATGGCTCTCGTACTCTTTTTTTTTTAAAACCTGGTGGGTTGTTTTTGTTCGTTTTTTGCCCGTTTTTTTGTAGATGTAACTAGTCAAAAAATGTGACCTAAAATACATATTTCACATTAAGATAGCTTGGATGTTTCACTTGAAGTATTAGGATGAAAACAGCAATATTTCATAAATATTGATATTTGAACCATTAACTACCCTTGAACTCAAAATACATTTCTTATCACAGCATTGGAGACAATAATGCATGCTTTTATATCAAATGCAACACATAACACAACTAAGTTTTTATTGTGGCCATTCAAAAACGGCCCCCCCCCCCCACCTTGTATATGAGAGAGTAAAGCGGGACTTTGCCATCCTGCGCCAACCACTGGCATAGCCCTGCTTTATCATTTTAAAACAGACCATTGTAAAAACTGACATGCATCAGTTTCCAGTAGCCCCGATTCTGTAAAGTAAATTGTACCACGGACACAATAATGTTTTGTAAATGGCACAAAGGCCCTACTAAAAGTATCCGTAGGGCCGGCGGGAAATATTGACCCCCATATCAACTATAACCCTAATGGAAGGAAAATGCAAAAAGTCTCGCTTTAATTTGAAAAATTTCTGGTATAATTATAAGAATAAATTAAAAAAATAACTGAGAACACAAGAAATTATTAATGAATTTACCTTGATTACCAGTTCCCGGTTCTGACTGAATTGCCAAACGTGAATGGCAAACGCCTATATTGCGGGTGCACTGCTCCAGTTTAGGAATGTTTATATATCCCAGGGGTCCATTAGTACGGTTTTTATACTTCTACTCTCATTTTAAAGGTGGGTTAATCAATGGAAAACCTCATTCCCCCCACTTTACTCCATCAAAAATTGAGATTTTGGTATCTGAAAGGAAGAAAGAAAGTTCATATTTCTCATTACGCCAGTGAGATTTTAGGTCCGTAATAACCCGGGAGCTAGCAGACAATTGTAACCACATCTCAAGTACAAAGGGTTGGAGTGATTAAATATGTTCACAGACTGAACAGGGCCATGAAAGTGAATTCTTAAGGCAAAAATGGGACCTTAAGGAGGGGGCCAAACAAAAGACAAATTTGTACAGGGGTCACATTTAAATTGATCAATTGATTATACCAATAATACCATGTTATTTGTCTAACCACAAGGATTCAGAAAAAGGTTTTATTTTATAGTTTGTATATATACATAAAGTTTCAGCAGTTGTAGAGCTTAATTTTTTCTAATTTTTTTTTTTTTTTTTCTTATAATTAAACCAGCCAACAAAAATCAATAAAAAAAAAAAGGGTCTAGTTCAGTGTACAGGGGTCAATTTTAAAGTTGCTCCGATTTGGATATAAAAATGTGAAAAATTATTGGTGGGATACGTTATTAGATTTTAAAATAAGGAATAGTTTGACTGTCAAAGCGGTAGTTACCAATGTAGGGAGCAAGAAGTTCAACGTCCATTGCATTCAATGGGGATTGACCTGTTCCCCCTGTTACAATGTCTGCTTGTTTTTAAAAGCTCAGGCTTTAAGTTTCCTTTTCTTTGTTGGATGAACAAAAATAACGTCTCCAATTGTGGTCAATCACCATGATCACATTAATTTTGTCGCCGGACATACACAGATCCTCACAGCTGAGATTCAGGGTGAGAGGCAAAGGGGTTGTCTTTGTCTCTTGGTTTAACAATATAAATAAGTTAGAAATTCTACTTAAAATTATGAATATCTAAGTTTTCTGACATTGTGTATATAGTTGTTTTTACATTAGAATATCATCTATTGTTTTGAGTATTAATTGTGCTTTTTTCCCTATAGTTTTAAGGCCGCCTAGAGCCCTCTGCATTAGGCGCTATACCAAGATTGTTATTATTATTATCATTAATATTATAATAATTAACCGCACCACTGTCACAAATTTTGTTCTACTATGGACACGGGCGGCAACACCGATTAATTAATTTTTATCAGACGTTCTGCTGATATGCTTCACGCGATTCGAGAAGAAAAACTGAAATTGGAAAAAATCAGGCCACGATGGGGTCACCCCACCTACAGCTCAAAGAGTCAACAACCTTTCTTACAATACTCAAATTGCTCATTGCATATTTCTAACATGATATTACCACTTTCTGAGTTCAATATGTTCAATTTGTCTCTTAATTAAAAAAAAAATAGGCATATGAATTTTCATGCCCACACTCGGATTGTGATTAGCATGGAAAATTGCTCTCTCAAACAGTCTTTGGGATTAATAGTTTTCCATTACGAGGGTTATTTTTAAAAGAGGTTAATACGCATCGAGAACTAATTAAACTTTTGCAGAAGTTAGGATGTCAATACTTTTAAAATGAACCAATCATTCAGTCCAAACTGGAATTTAATGACAACGGTAAGAAGAGCAGACGACTGGAATAAATTACAGAAGTTCAAATTTCTTTTCCTGTGATTAAATTGTCGGATTGTATATTTACTCATACGATTTTAATTAAGGGAAGTGAAACAGAAACGTTATTAAAAAGACATCGTGCATCGAAATTTAATTTTTCACAATTGATTTATTAGAATAAGATTACATGCCGAACGTAAATTTACTTTTTATAACACGACTTCTTCCTCCTGTATATCGGATTATCAATATTTTTTGTGCTGTTAATTGGCCGAGGTTGTTGTGACTTTATTATTTTATTGCCACTTTCGACTCTAAAGAAAAAAAATCTGTATTGATTAGCACCAAGGTATATAAATACGGTTCGCATAACCTGCGAAGGAGATCACACCGCACACACTCGCATACCGACGCTATAAAACGTCAAAGGTGTTACCAACACAAATCATACAACCTTCATTCAGTTTACGTTTGAGACGGACCCAACTCCAAGATGACCAGGATTATGTGGATGAAATTATGGTCTCGCGTTCGTGTGGCGGGATTGTTAGGTTCCTACAGCAAAAGCCAATGTTTGCGAAACGGTGTTCGGGCCCCACAAATAGGATTCGGAACAGTCTTTAGTCAACGTGAAGTAACCTTTGTTTCTATGGATTTTGCGGTGTTTTGTTTATAGCAATAGGAAAAGAGACTTAGTGGTAAGTTTCCATTTTTTAATTAATTCACAAACCTCGCCCCCCCCGAATACCTAACAAAATTGTGACTTTATACAATTGAACCGTTCAGCCTTAGGTGTAATGGCCATGTTGCGGCCTAATCTACGTTTATTTGATCGTCTCTGTAAGAAATTCTCAATTTCGTAACCCGCATTCCTGTCCGTAACGGACAGAAATTACAGCCAAGCCCAGTGGCCTATGGGACACCGTGGTACACACATTTGTCCCTAACCACCAAAATTCCAAGATCGGAATATTAAGATCGGGGGAACATCAACTAAAATATTTGAAAAATATTGAAGAATATCGATTGCCGGGACCGATTTAACCATAACTAAAACATAAGGGGTCACGACATTGCATCACGAAATGTTTCCTTTTTGATGTTTATGAACAAGAAACATCTCCAAATGTGGTCAACCACAAAGGACATGTATTGGGGATTTTTTTTGGACTACAATTTCTCTCAATTTGCACTTGATCGGTTTCAGAACACCTACCGAGAACGTTAGGAAGAGGTTAATTGGGCAAATAAGTAAACAAGAAAACCAAAAAACTATGTTTTTTTGGTTTGAACTTCGTAATCTCTCCCACAGAAAAAACATGGTTTGATTTTCTGTCGTGCACGACAGAAAATAAAATCCGATCTTGCTAAATAAGACGGCGGATTCGGCTATCACTTCGTGTGTGATCATTACATTTTAAAAAATTCAAATATGCCCCAAAAAAAGTGTTCGAAAAATAATAGTAGGTGTTCTTTCTTGCATGTCCTCGGGCCTGCTTTAAGTAACATACATGTCCGATGGGTCAATTTAGTACCATATTTAGCTTCTACTTTTGAACATACAACTAGGGAGATCGAGTTGCCAAAGTACCCTCCAGCCTTCTACCCGCCACACACCACAAATAGAATAAAACCTGTATCCGAGGAAAATTTACTATTAAACTTGTTTTAAATTGGAATCAATCGTGAAATTCAAGGACATAAAGTTGAAATAGAGCAGAGAAGATGGGACAGGACTTCATTTATTTCATATTAAAATTTGCCTGGTGTACAAAAATGAGAAAGGTCTTTGTTTTATAAACAATTGCGTTTTGACAATGTTTCACATCTCTTGAAATGTCATTTTATAAGGTCGGGCTGGAAATTATCCCGACCCCTGGGAAATGTTTCAAAATTGACCTTTAGTGCAAAAACCACACACCACCTGACGTACATTTATTTGTCTACCGGACTGTGTTCGATCTCATGACGGCCCCAAAAAAACGGCCCCCCCCCCGAACATTCACGATTACAATAGTCTTTAAACAATAGGAAAACGAATTCCACACAAGTAGGGATATTGCAGGATTGGCTTTACACGTATGTAGGGGGAATTTGTTCATGTTTGGTTTCTTACGCGGGATAAGTTTACACTGCCTCCTGCTTAATATTCAATACTCTAAAAACGGGGGTTCGTAACTGACCCATCTGACTCACTTTATTTCCTGACACACTTATGAATCGGAAACCTTAACCGAATAAAGTGCTTAATTCCGTTGAATGGTTTTTTTGACATTCATAAGTGTGTCAGAAAAAAAGTGTGTTATGCATTTTGTAAGATGGGTCAGGTTACGGAAAACTCCCCTTCTAAAACTGTATGATACACAATTGAATCCCTTTGGCCAAATCCCACACAGCCGCTATTAAAAATCCTTTGGCTCGCTGCGACTAGTGTTTATTAAAAAAATGGGGCCTTAACCAGTCATTTTTTTGTACAGTCTTAAAGGGACATTTCGTGATCCACAACCTCGTCCCCGATTTACTCGAA
>JAMKCH010017423.1:0-22833 GCA_023653785.1 Ophioderma brevispina
GATTTATGTCAAGAAGCCGATTTTAGATGCAGGAGGAAACCGAGTACCCGGAGAAGGAAAACCTGCGGGAACGAGTATGGATCGAGAAACAAATTCACATAAGCCACCGAGGAGAACGAGCCCTGCCGGGAATCGAACCCGAGACCTAATTGTGAAAGGCGTGGGAAGAAGATACGCTTGCCACCAACACGTCCCCCAACGCTTGACCCCTGTGACCTCAGGACCCATGTGACCTCGATGACCCCATGTGACCTCGATGGACCCCATGTGACCTCGGTGACCCCATTGTAGACCCCATGTGACTTTTTTGACCCATGTGACCTTGTGACCCCATATGACCTTGTGACCCCTTATGACCTTGTGACCCATGTGACCTTTGGCCCATTGACCTTTGACAATGTGACCTTTGGACCTTGTGACTCCATGTGATCTCAGTGAACCCATGTGACCTTAGTAACCTCATGCACCTTGGCGACCTCATGTCACCTTTGACCCCATTCACAAACGGGACGACAGACAACACATAGAACTCCAATGACCGCCAATGTATTTTTTAAATGCTCTGTTGCTGCCTAAACACTATGCCCGATTTACTTTTCATATTTGTCATTGTGTTATAACACTTCTCTCCAGTGCATGGTCATCCTTCTAATCATCATTGCCCAAACTTCTCATAAAGCAAGTGATTACGCAACCAGGCGAACACCTTGTGGTCGAGACGCCTTGTTTTTAAGGAAAAAAATCAAGAGACCCATAGGCTATTTTGAAATAGCACTTTCAAGTAACAATTTTATTACTGCAGTATTTTAGGTACCATTGTTTCTGTTTTTCAAGTCCCAAGGGAGGATTTATTTATATATAATTTATATTATTTCATTTATGGCAAATAAATCAACCAGCATTTAAAAACATTTGCGTGGCATTCTTACTCTCTAATACACTTAATTAGAAAGATTTACGATATTACGAGATTTGCATACGGTGAAATAGAAGTGATTAATTTGGGTGATAACATCAGCGCATTCATGCGTGATCGTAAATTAGTAATAGCAAATGCAAGTAATTTGAGGAAAGGAAAAAGGAAAGTAAAGGACACGTCCTATCCGCTTTAAGGATATTGTCGTCATAATTGATTTTACAATGATTAATTGACAAATTATTGTATTTGCATTGAAAGTTAGAAATCTTATTCCTATTCTAGCAAAGTGCACAAACAGAATGCTGTTAGAAATTATTACTGATATGGGTACGTAAAAGGAAATAACATAAATAAAATTTCATTTAACTAAAAAAAATAATATTAAACTATTTCCTTCTCCATATTGAAATATCAATTATATATCAGCTAGATGAAAATCATTGCTGTAGCATGTAATTTCCTTTCTGCGAGTACATGTGTGTTCTTGTACCAGTGTTCATTTCTATAGTGTCTTCATCTTCTATTCATAGAGAAACTATTAATCATGACTGAAATCATGATGATAAATCTTGAAAGATTGAATAAAATGCTACCCACACCACCAGAAAACTGTGCTTGCATCCAAGATAGTTTTAAGGAGGGATCGATTTCCACCACTTCTGTCATCCAATTTCATACAAAACATCTCAACTCGGGGAGCTGCCATAAACCTGCAGAACGTTTCTGGGCTGGGCAGAAGAGATAGAATGACTACGTTAATGAAGGTGGTAATATTTTTGCAATAATTTTGCGAGCTCGGCTTACGACAGTGTTGGTGGCTGAGGTAGTGATGATTGAAGGCACGTACTTGCGTACGTACGATCGGTGGCCGTTGTTGGCTAAACAGGAAGAGTGTTGGCCCAGACGGATCAATGCTAATATGTTGGGTCCTTGTTCTGGGCAATTCCCTCTCTTACTTGCACTCTCCTAGTCTGAGGTGATGTAAATCATTTAATGGGGCATCTAATTGTATGCCACATTGAGCACAGAGGTCTTTGTGTGTTACTTCTGTGGCATCCATGAACTTATTGATATACTAAGCCGATTTACACTAGTATTTGAATTATTTCTTCCCCTTGGATCAAATATCACGTTTAATGAATTGGTTCCGAGCTTGGCAATTCCTTTTATTATAAGTCATTGGGTACAGCATGCTCAGAAAAAAGGACCTTTTACTTGTGGTCAAAATAAGAGGGGAAAGTGTCAGGTTCAATTTGCTAGCATTTGTCTTTGAAGTTTTTTCTTTCTTGAAATCAAATCACTTTTAATGTAGGTCCATTTTGCGACATATCCTTTTCCATTTATATGCATCTGCAGATGTTTTTGCTCAACACCCTTTCTCACTCGTCAGATATTTACAAGCAATCTGGAGGAATAAATGTTGGTCTGTAAGATTTTTGTTGGTCTGTATTTGCATTGAAAAATGTGGGGATTCTTTGGGTTGGCAGTGGCATTAAAGTTTTTTGATTTTGTTGGTCATCAAGGGACAAGATAAAGGGAGGAGACTGAGATGCTGATTTTTTTTTTGGGGGGGGGGGGGTGTGTAAAATGATGGCTTGTCTGAAAATGGTGGTCTTCTTAAGTCTTTTTTTTTAATGTGAAACCTGTATGGAATTATGCATCCCAGAACTTCTTTTGAAATGAAGTTAATGACAATTTTCATTAAGCAATGAAAAATAAGATCAAAATTGAGATGAAATGCCAGCTAAGATTTTTTTCAAATACATATCATTATCACTCTTCAACGACACACACACACACACACCAAAAATTGCCTTGTTTATTTAAATGTCATTAGTCACAGAGTCATAGGAAAGAATATTATCCCTCTGTTTGAAGTTGAAATCAACGATTTCCCTCCTAATTGGATTGAAGGAAATCGTTGAAGTGGTATGAGGTTTCAATGCAGCCATAACGATAAACGGCGGGATACGCACATAGTGCTCGGATATTAGTTTTCAATATTCTTATCTGAAATCTAATAGCTTTGAAATTTATTAGTTAAATTTTTTCGAAGACCTCAAGGGTAACCATGTCACAACTGTTTGAGGGTGCTGTTTATTGTGTGAAATAATCTATAGACTGGCTTATAAATTAGATAATGTGAAAGTATGGTGCTTTTGACAGTATTAAATCATGCGTCAGTGAAATAATCTCAACTCCTGAGGCACAGTTCATTAACTTCCATTCAGAAGTGTATATAGAAATAACAACACCCCCTGCTTTATGTATGTGATTTGTAATACCCAGAAAACACAAGATCAGTTGGTATTCATTTATATCAGTGGCGTACTGACCGGGGGGGGGCAAGTTGCCCCCTCTGGCTCAAAAAAACGGGATGATATGGACCAAAATATGCATTTTCATCCCTCTTTTTGGAGGAATTTTGACCAATTTCAGCCTTATTAAGTAAATTCGGTGATTTTTGCGCGCTATGCACGCATTTCATCAAATTCTGACTTAATTGGAGCAAATCATCAGGATGACTTACGAATTTTGCCCCCTCTGGCGGGACGACTTGGAAATTTTGCCCCCTCGGGATCGACTGCCTCAGTACGCCACTGATTTATATATGTGCAGCTGGCTGGAGTGTGTCCATGGTGGATGAGGATATTTAAGTTTATAGTGTAGCAATGTTCAGTTGTTACATTCTGTGCAAATCTGAGAAAATATGGGGAGAAATTGGACTTGAATCACTTAAAATAAATAAATACCCTTCACACCTATAACTCTATTAGAATATAAAACACATGATGCAGAGTAGGTGCGAAGGGTATAATATAATTATGCCAAAATTGTTGTATGTATTAGGATATGAAATTTTTTGCAGATGGTGATTTGACATGGAGTGTAAGGCCTTTTTCAGAACTCTTCATCCTGAAATCAGCTCTAAAATAAAACGGATTCGCAGAGTGCGTGCTGAGATAGCATATTCTTATAATCTTGATTTTCTGGTATAGGAATTTATTTACTGCACTTTTGCTCCAATAATCCTCACACAACAGTATTGCTGAGTGTGAGGTGTGTCCAGCCACCCCCGTTAGCGGGGACAAAACCGGATTTAAAACTTTGGTTTAACTAACTAGCAACTTGGATTTGGAAAACTAAGTTGCCATTAGTGTTTAAAAGATCACATTGAAAGAGGTCACAAATGTGATATATTTGTCAATGAGCCTGTAGATGTAATAAAGATGGCAGACAAATACAGTTTGACTTGATAGTAGCTTGATCCTAGCTACACTTAACATACATAGTGCTTGAATAATAATCCTGTTTCTACCCAGTAATGGTATCCAACTAATAAACACAGCGAGAGAGGATTTGGCTGTTACTTGACCTGCCTAATACTTACTAATAGCACTGCAATACCAGTGGTAGTACCCGGTATTGCCAGACGTCAACCAGGTGTCGTTTGCACTTGTTATTGTTTACAGTCAAGGCAAGCATCCAGTCATGTGATCCATTTCAATCGTACAAAGCTATTGTTTTCTTATTAAGTAATCGGTACATTGGGTAACAGCAATGTGCTATACTTTGGCCAATACCAGTTGATAAAGTTCACTAACTGACGACCTCCAACCTGGGGGGGGGGGTGCAATCCCAATAGGGATCATGGGCTCATAAGAAGGGGGGTCACAAAACTGAATTTAAAAAAAAAATATTAATATCAGTGATGTCATAACTTTGACGCAGCTTTTACGCACGCGTCAAGATATGCCGTCTTTGTGCACGCATGTAAAACGCCGTCACTTTAAGCTAGCGCGCACAGTTTAATGGTGCGAACACCAAATCTCGTGCTGACGTCACTGCACGGAGGTAGGGAAATGGAGTATACATGTTTGAGAATTAAGTAGTAGCACTACCAAAGAGTACCCCCAAATAGGAGGGGTAGTTTTTATTTTAATACCTCATCTCATGCAGTAGTTGAAACCCTACCAGAGACATGCCATGCTAAGGAAGGTCAACGATGCATTACAACATGCATTTACAAAAACAAATACTGTTGATGGTTACATGATCGTTAACCTGCATGCATGCTTGAGGAACTTGATTAATTAGGTAGTTGCCAAGTCAATATTAACCACTCACCACAAGCTCTTCATCTGGACTCAATTGACTGAGCACAAAACTTAATATTTCTAATGGATTGAAATATTGAGGCATTGGTTTCAGAATTGATTTTACTTTTTAGAAAAATATACAGTCCAGAGTACAAGGTATTGTGTGGGTTGATTGATCATTGTGAACTGTGACCTGGAAATGAGAGTAATGGGATAGCACATGCTTGTGGAAGAAATATATTAAATTTACACTCATGCGTGTGTGTGCATGTGTAGGTGTGTGTGTGTACATATGTAGGTGCATGTGTACATGCATGTGAGTGTGTGCACATGCATATGAGTGCATATGTGTGTATGCGCACTACAGAATGAAATTACAGTATAAGGCCAAGTAAAAAAAAAGATTGTTTCTCGGCCCGCCCACTCCGAGTTTTGACGACGCCCGGATCTTTTATTTGTTATTTTCAAAATTTCTGCAAAAATTCAACGGAAAAAGTTAGTTAAAATATTTACAAAAATCATTTGCCTATGAAAGATATCCACCATTTTCAACTAGATCTTAATGAAAAATACTTGAGAAATACTCACAATATACCCTCACAGGTATCACCGTTTTTGAAGAATGTATCCCTTCACTTGGGAAACATATTATGCTATATAAATGAATTAAACAGGGTGGCCATCTTTAAAAAAAAAAATTAAAAAAATAAAAAAAGAACAAATAATAATAAGGGCCTCCCTTACCGATTTTGGAATTTTTTTTAAAGTCGAGAACATGTATTTTTTGATTTCGCCTAATCATGAAAACTTGTAACTTGATTATCTTCATTTTTTCCTCTCCTTTCCCTTTGTCTTATCTTGTTTTCTCCCCCCTTTCTGGCCTCTTTCTGCTGTCTGACTGTCTTTGTTTCTGTCTGTCTGTCTCTGTTTGTTTGTCTTGCACTCTTGCTGTCTGTCTGTGTGACTACTTAGCTTTCATCTTTCTCCACTTCATCCACTCCTTCCCATTCTCCTTCCCCATCTTTTCTTTCAACCTCCAACAAGCACTTAGGAATATAATGCCTTCTCATATGCTGTATCACACAAGCACTCATTTCTGAAAAGTGGAAATTGAAAAGAGAAAACAGCGAAAATCCACACATTAATGTCTGGGGTTCTCCTAAGCAAGCTGTGAATAAGAGGATTATGAGCAGCCACGCAGTCCTTAAGTATTCTAGATGGCTCATGTAGTGACGTCAATCCTGTATTGCACAGTACTGTGTGTGTACTATGTAGCAGAAGCATACACACTTTTTAAAAAATCAACAAATGTAGCCTTTTCTGAAATAAGATGTGAATAACAAAATTGACTGTCGTCAGTGTTAAACAAGGGGGTGAAACCCATTCAAAACCAGTCGTCCGTGCTGGGCGCTGACATTTTGAATATTGCACGGAATAATTATTAGTTTGGGTGCTTGTATACACACATAATGTCAATTCGATACAAACAATCCGCCAAAATATCAGTTGTTGGATGTTGGGTGCTATTGGGTGGTTAAATTTTGTCCTACCCATGGCCACACAATGAATGAAATGACACTTCAGTCGTCTTGATTTAAATAAACCGCCTCAATGAATACATCTTTTCACCTAAGCGCGCATTGCATTATGAGAAAAAAGAGTATCTGAGCACTATGATCCAGGTACACTATTATTACACCTGGCCACCTCTAACACATACATCAATTTGTATCACTACCAATTAGTGTATATGCAAAGCGGCACCCACAGTATGTGGAAGAAGCGGAGGCAGCCATTGCTTTCTATTGTTGGTACTCTATGTTTTCTTTGTGGTCGGCAAAACATGCGAGATGATGAATTTCTAAAGATTACGTAACGTTTTGCCTCTCTATCTATATAGAACCTCTTCGGTGTTAAAGACATTATCAGTAATTCACCCAAAAGAGTAAAAATATTTGAAATTTGCAAGAATAGCTTAAAAGTGAATGATAAGTCTGTAGAATTTTCTTAAATTACCTTTTCCAACTGAAGAATTGCCAGAAAAGGAAGAAAATGACAGTGTTCAAAGATATGAATCTCCATTCAATTACGTGTTGTAGTAATTGTCCGTCTTATCATTTGGAGGGTATGTTCGGAGACCTGTACTTGTTACAGATATGCAAAAATCTGATTTTTGATGATTTTTTTGATATTCTGATTTAGCAAATCACTGATAGTGCCTTTAATTATTATGTACAAGACACGATCTGCTCACATGTAATTGATGGCTAACATCCTGACGGTACCAAACACAAAAAAATGCCAATGAGAAAAATGCACTAAGATGAAGCAATTGTGTTATCGAATGAAGACACATATGGGCATGAAATCACCGTCATAGTGTGGTATCCCTGGTCATGGGTTTTACCAAAGGGCCCCCTGGATTGAGACCGACCCAAATTTCAGACTTTTCTCATTCATTTCTCCTGTTATTCCTTCATTCCCTCCTGGTAGATAGGCTTAAAAACATCAGGCATTAGGGTTAAGGTCCATGGCCTGATTGCTAATAGCCTCATCCCCAGAACCTCCCATTTTACCGCAAGTGGTGCACACTTTGATGTCGGAAGAAACCTACTATTATATCTCATTTACCCTGTGAAATGTTACGGCTGAAATAGGTTTGGTTTGGATGTTATGAGGGAGCCCGTTTTGGTCAATCAATATTAAATTTACACTCTTTAGGGCTTACAAGATCACGCTCAATTAGCTCGCACATCAAATGGATTGAAATATCAGCGAGAAACTTTACAGATAAGGTTTTGGGGTCAAGGTCATCAAAGATGAAAACTTCAGGTAATAAAATTAGGTAATTCACCATTATTATGCTAGCCAAGCACAACACTGATCTAATGTTGCAGCAAGTCATGCTATATGCTGTTGATACAAGGCCTAAAGAAAGTTGTTTTTCTCCTGCAAATGACCCCTCCCGATATAAGGAAGAACCTTGTGCTTAAAAAAAAACAATTAGGGAATATTAAAGGGGCATTTCATGATCCACAGCCTTGTCCCGCGACTTGCCCCCCCCCCCAAAAAAAGTTGAGATTTTAAAGACCATCTGAATCGTTAGCCTTAGTAATACATGTGCACCCAATCTTACTTGGAAATTTGATTGTATCTGTAAGAAATTTGAAAATTTGTATTTTCTGTCTGTAAATAGACAGAAATCCAGTACAGTTGCCTACGGGAACCTGTGATACAAGCATTGCTCATCACATTAAATCGCAAGATCGGTTTTGATAGAGCACTTGAATTTCACAACAAATGGTTTGCTTTATTAATTTAAAGACTCTAACCAGTGTCTTTTGTTATGTAACCACAATCCATTAAAGGTGGGCGACCCAATTTGACAACCTTGCCTCCCCCCTTTTCCTGCATGGTATCAGAAGAGTTAGATTTTTGTCATTACCCAGTAAAATTTAAAGGGGCATTTTGTGATCCACAATGTCGTCCCCCTGATTTATCTCAAAATTGTTGAGATTTTCATATCATCTGAACCGTTGTAGAAAAGAATGTGTCCCAAATCTGACTTGTAGATTTGATCTACTTGGAAGAAATGCTAGGTTTTGTATTTTCTGTCTGTAAATGGGCAGAAATTACAATACAGTGGTCTATGGGCACTATGATACGAATGTTTGCTCAGCTTAACGCACCATTAGAATCAAGTCAAATTTTGGGGAAAAAAATTCTTGAAGATATTTAATGAATTATTAACAAAAGCAAAGGTGCTAAGATCACGAATTGCACCTTTAAGGCTCAGGAAATGTTTCCTTTCGACATTATGAACAAAACCGTCTGTCTGCAAATGTGGTCAACCACATTAAAGGCTGACTCAGATTTCCTGAGGAGGGCGCCCTCAATTTCCAAAAAAATTGTGTTTTTTGCATGTACATAATGCTTGTCCATATACTAATCACTGTGTGAAATTGCTAAGCTTAAATCGAATTCCTTCATACAGAAAATCACAACTTTGTTATAAAATTCCGGATCCCGAATTTTTGTTATACACAGTATGCTATGGGACGTATAACTACACATAAATGTTTACTGCATCAAAACGAAAAATCCGATTCATCTCAAATTTCGGAATTGTGCATTTTAGGTTACTGTCTTTAGTTCTAGTTGACTATTTTTCATTATTGCACAAAAAAATAATATTTCGAAATCTCTGAGTCAGACTTTAATTAATATACACTGTCCTATGGGCCAATTTAGTATGTATTTTCGCTTCTACTATCCAAAAGGCTGGACCAATTTATTTAAGTCAAAATTTGTAATCAGGTGTGTATATGGGAAAATTGGATCATGATTAGGTCACCCACTTTTAAATCTTGAGTTTAACAAGATTATGTATACCCAAACTATGTGCCAAATATGTCGAATGATTTCCTTAGCAAATTTGTAGGGTTTGGAACAATTTTCAAGATTGGGAGAGATTTTTTCGTACTTGAGCACAGTATACTCGACGATGACGCAGGTTGTCTCGGATATGCACCACGTGTGGTGTTGCCAGTGTTGACTTACCAAGTCTGTTCAGTACAATTATCGTGGAAAGGCTTGAATGTATGGACTGTTATTTTGCCAGTCCTATGTGTGGTGTTGGAAAAGGTTGAAGGGGAAGGTAGATGTTCAAGTCAGAGTAAATGGAGTTTATTCATGGAACGATAGAGGCACTTCCAGCTAGTGTTCATGCTGTATAGCATCTGAGTAGGACTATATGCAGTATGGATTTTCAGTTCGGTGGTAAAATCAATTGAGATTTGAGCGTGCAAATACTGATCATTTTTATCCATCATCCTTGCAGCTTTTAGAATAGTCATCTTTATTTTACATAATTTCATGATGTCTCAATCAATTTTATACCAAGGTTTTTAATATGATTTTACATAATTTGACATTTAAAAGCAACTGTTTCATAAGTAAAGTCTGTTTGCAAAGGCTAGTACCCCAATGATCTGACTGTACACCAGATTTTGGGGTGAAAATTAGTATCTTTTTTTGAATTTGGGAAGGTATTTTACTTATTACCCAAGGAACATTAGGAATTGGTCACAAATTATGTTGCAAATTCCTAATTTTCACATGAAAGATGTTAGACATTGTCATAATTACAACTAGATAAACCTATAACATCAGTGAATGTAAAAGGGATATTTGCTCAATCATTGGCCTCAGCTCAGGGGAAGGGGGATAGGAAAGTGGTATGGGTATGTGTGACCCTTATGACCCCCATTTTGTACCTCCAGCAGTTCCTAAGACCCTACTTTGAGAGACAAATGAGTTCCAAGCCCCCAAGTTAGGAAATTGGGGCCCCGCATCCCTACCTGAAAAAGGTTGAGTGACCCCTCAGGCCTTGGGGCCTTATGACTTGCACCAACAAACCTGAGATTTTGTCATCATTAGAGACCTTTTATTTTTCTCATCTAATCTGCAAGACACAGAAAATATGTTGTAATTGGGTGGGGCACCTGTTTTTTTGCCCCCCCCTATGAGCTAGTAAAATCTCAATTCCCTTGGCAGAGTTCAGTAGCCTTCATTCACCAATGTATTTAGAAAATACACCCCCTGGTTTTGGGGTATGATATTTGATACCCAGATCACACAAGGTCTGTTCATGTCAATGTATGTACAAGTACAACCCACTGAACTGTGTCTTTAGTGGATGAGAGTATTGTAACTCATAGTGTTTGATTAAAGAGTAGTCATCTGCTATGCAAATTGTTAAATATTTTTGAACATGTGATTATGACAGGCAAAGCCACCTGTTCTGAAATGTTAACACAAATAGGAGGCTATACTAGAAATTGTCATGGTATTGTTTGATAAGTTAGCGGATGCAAGTTAGCAGACACTATGACATTTAAGAGTAAAACACAAGTGTGGGTGAAAACCACATTGTGATGCGCAAGCTTACAAATATACCTGCATTCTCAGTTGTAGGCGTAAAACAATGTTTACTTGAGCAACCATGAAAACACCAACAATTAATAATTTACTACTTAATTCAGTAGCCATCAAATGATAGTAGAAGGAATTGCATAGTGGCACTGATGGTGGTGTATAATTAACCTGGTGCTAATAAGGGTGTTGTGTTGGCTTGGTTTAGAGCTGTAAATTAAAAGGTCATCAATATATGCATATATCGTCATTTACAGGCTGCCTTTGACTTAATAAGCATCCGACAGGATTCTGCTTCCTGTATGTATGCTGTTGGCTGGTTCATTAACTCTCTGAAGTGTATAATCTTATAGTATCTCTGATTGGTTTATATGTAACATGAAATAACTTCTGAGTAACCAATTAAAAAAGACCTTTTATATATCTCACATAGAGTTTGTACAGTAATGGTTTTGCTAGGTCCACGATGAAATCCATTGCTTTCAGCACATAAAGGGTTAATTATTTTCAATGATGTTTTACTTACATGTATGTGTGCTCATATATTAGCAAAAAATGGCTACAGTTCTTTGATTTTAAAAAAATATTCTCAGCTGATTTCTGTTAGTACCTAAGGGGTCCCACTAATTAATTCATTAATGGAAGGGCCGATTTTAATATTTTTGGTATGAAAAGAAGCACATTTAAAAGGCAGACAATTAGAAAAAATGTCGCTGAAAAAATCACATCCATAAAGCGGCCAGCACTAAAACAAATTTTCAGGTCCATAGGAACCCCCCTTGGTCACTTAAAGACACTATCAGTGATTTGCTAAATCAGGAAATAAAAAAAACATCAAAATCAGATGTTTCCATGTTTGTAACAAGTACAGGTATCCTAACATACCTTGCAAATGATAGGGCCAGAAGCAACCTAATATGGACAAAATCTGAAATTTTAGACATCACTGTCGGTACAGACACTTACAACATTTAACACGTAATTGAATTGTTTTCTTCCCGTTAAAAAAAGTAACTTTTGAGAATTCTACAGACTTATCCTTCATTTTCAAGCTATTCCTGCAAATTTCAAATATTTTGACTCTATCGGATAAATCACTGATAGCGTCTTTAAGTGTTAAGCTAGGTATAACACTTTGTAGTCTTTTATAATCACTGACATTTGAGCCACTTGATTATCTAAATAACTTACGTTTTTGTTTCATTTGTACAGGTGAGAAGTACAGATCCAAACGATCCCAACCGAGAGAGAGTGGTGCAGCTACTTGACGACTTCAAGGTGTCGGGGGCCAATGGCACACGTATCCTTTTGATATAATGTTCTGGGGGAAGTTCACAGAGCACTCTTAACCAAATTGAGGGCATAAGTTTCATTCTAACAATTTCAAAATTTCAAAACAAATTTAAAATTGTATGTAATATACTGTTCTGATGCTGTCCGCTAGGAAAGCGAAGGACACCTTTCGAACCTAAGACCTATAGATGATATCTATCGCTCCTCTGCTAACCCTGGCTTGATAGCTTAGTTGGTAAGAGCGTCGTGCATGTAATACGAAGGTCGTCGGTTCGAATCCGGCCAAGCACACATGGGTTTTTTTCCCAACACTATTGTGCGCTGGCCATCTCTAGGGAAAGTTAAATAATACATTCAATTTTTCAATAGTATAAAAAAGGTGCAATGAGAGATTTCACATGTATATCAGGTGTGCCTAAAGAAATAAAAAATACTGATTTTTGCCCTGATGCAAAGCTTACCATCAAAAATATCCCCATCTGAAAGGATTAAGCTGAGAAGTGTTTCTTTGGTACAAGAATTGTGAAATTTCTAATTTCATATAGGAGCAAATACGAAATTCGGCCTATTTTTTACATTGAAATATAAGCAAATCAAAATCACCTTTTTCCTCTCTTTTTAAGACATTTCTGTAGCCAAATACAAGGTAAGAAATCTATTGACTGATCTATATGAAATTACTATTATGACACAATATTTGGGTGCCTCAAAATCTCTTGTTGCACCTTTAAGTACTATAGCCAAATTTAAAAAAAAATTGTAGTCCAAAGAACGGGAATCAAGGAAACCAGGAATGGGAAACCAGGAGCAGATTCTGAATGATATCTGAGGTACTGAGTTATGACATGTCCTAAGAATGCCAGCCCCTGCTATACCTGCATGGTCAGCAAGTACAACAGTCTGACATAAGATTGCATGAGCGATGTGCTAACAATTGTCTACCTAGGCTCAACTACCACCATCTGACATAGATTTAGTTTCAAATTTGCAGCAGGATTTTTTCTCTTAAACACATCTTTGCTGTTGCTGTATTTCTACATATTTAAATAGCATACCTCAGGAGGTGATCTGTTTTCCCCTGATTTTTATGTTGACATAAAATGGATTGGATATTCTCTTACAGATTGACTTATATTACATGTGAAAGAAAATTGGGGAAAGTGCAGTCAGATTGACAGTTTAATCAGAAAATTTGGGTGAACTATTTTAGGTGCAAGATATGTGTTTGGTGTGTGACTTCAACTTACTAAAGAGGGGAACATGTCAAATGTGAAAAATGTAAATTTAGATCAATCTTGCTCAGGGAAGATTGGATGGAAATTGTGCATTGGGAAGACCTGATGAAACAGTTAACACTGTATCAGCAAAAGGGTGTTCTTGGAAATTCACTGACAACTCAAACTTTGGCGTCATATGATCAATTTGAAAATACAATTCATAAGACTCTGTTAGCACAATTTTTCAATTGTAATTAAATTTTGCACGTAATATGTTAGGAATCAGAAAAAAATCCACAGCAAATTCCTACTCACGGTGTAAACACCTCAAGCTTAGGCTACTCCATGTGTACTCTTAGCTCTACTCGAGGGGTACCCCCTTGATGCATTATATGTAGTACTACACCTAAACTTGTGAAGTACACAATCCACTGGGGGATAACAGCTATGTTTACTTAGCAGTAACCATTCTATAGTGTACTCTGCATTTGCCTGCTAAAGGTGACCTGACAGGTAACCCATGTAAGCCACCAGTAGTGGAGTACCACTCAGCTACTCCACGGGAGTACCTTCACAGGTAAACTCCCCTACCAGCCCCCCTGTTTGCCTAATAGGCAGCACTTTGGACCATTGAGGGCGCCAAACATTCCATTGGTTTTACCGACTTTCCTGATCATTTTCAAGCTTAGTCACCTCGACATTTGATTTGAGCAAATCACAAAAACCCCCTATATATTAAATTTTGTGTAAAAACATATAAAAATGGTAAATAATGGATAACATTACTAAAATAATCACACAGAGCTCAAGCTCATTTGCATGGGAGTACCCATGCAGGTACGCCCTCATAGGTGACTAGTGGTTAGGCTACTGCGTGTGTACCTAAGTGGATGAATACCCCCACTTTTGTGGCCGCGATGTGTACCCTGCGGGCAGTACTGCGTGGCTACTACGTGGCTAAACTTTTTTTTTTTTTTTTCCAGGTACGCTATGCGAAAGCTTGGTTGTGTATGTTATGACCAGTAATAGTTTTGCCATCCTTTTGAATTTAAAGGTTTCCTTAATCAGCATGATCAGTATGTAACTGCAGTCATAAAAAAACAATCAGAAAACATATAACGGAACATTTTTTTCCTCGAAGAATCAAATTATGTGACCCGTACTTTTTCCAAGCTCCCTTGTCCGGCTTTCCTGTGAGCCTGGCAAATATTGACGGAGGCCACAATCAATGATCGCCTCCATGACACGTTAATTGAGATTTGGTCGGCGTGGTCTCTGAGCGAGATTTGAGCTTATCTCCTTTGGTAGCCTATTTGCCCTGTAGGAGCATCTTATAATTGATTCTCTTCGAAGGGGCTTTTGTTTTTGAAAATTGACTAATGCATGGTTAATTTGATTGTGTTGGTGATATGGCCTATAGGTGAACAACAACCAGCGATGACATTGAGTGAAAAGATTTTTTGTACATGTTTATGCTGAGACTGTTCAAATTATCACTCAATATGTAAGAACTGTTCAATTAGTACTCAAGAAAGTCTGTTTTTTCCTGGCCCTGACTTCACACAATCAGATAACTTGAATCAATTTTGATACATATTATTTGTTAATTTGAAGGTTTTAATTTGTTTAATATGAATTTCATTTAATATTTTAATAATTCTTTGATTTTCTTTTCTTTTGTCAGTAAATGTCTTATTGTGTTCCTTTAGTGTGTTTGAATGGAAACTTCAAAATATCATTATCAGCAAAATTTCATTTGCGCTTTCATTTCGGTAATTGTTAATGTACTATTGTCTCTCTCTTTCAATATAAATTGGAACCTGACCTTTTATCAGGGCATTAGTTAACTTGAAAGAGCCCAAATCATATTACAGTTCTTAAAGGGGGGATGGGCCGACTTTAGTCTATAAATTTTTCATCTGTAAAGTTTCTCAGCGATATTTCAACCCGTGTTTAAGTGAGAGCTAAAAACGTGATTTTGTAATCCCCATAGAGTACTGTGTAAAATTAATATTGGTAGAATTAAAATAGGTAGGTGCATATTTTCGCTCATAACATCCAACAACCAAACATCTTAGTGCTAAGATTTCAGGTAAATAAAAAAAAAATAGTAGCTTTCTCTGATACAAAACTTTGACCACTGATCCGGTAAAAATCTGTGGTCCCTGGTGACGAGGCTATTAGCGTCGGACCATGGACTTTAAAGTTAATATGGCCTATGGTCCTTTAGTGCATTTAGCAATAACTGGACGATCTTCCCTGCAAAAGTATCATAAAATGATTTGGGGTCTGTTTCACCTCACAACTAATGGGGTATACTGTATAAGGCAAAGTTTATTTTTTGTAAAGACATGTAGAAATGCAAATACATGTATAAAAGACATTAGAAATGTGTCAATTTAGAGTTTAATTAAACTTTTTTATGTTTATGTATGGCTAAAATAGCAACCTAACTCAATTTTGGGAAAAAAAATCTGAAACTTTGTACTGGAAAAAAAAAAATGGCTTTATGTTGAGTATATTAATCACAATTACTCTTAAATGACTCGGGCTGTGTCCCACATAAAACTTTTGGAATAAAATCCTACCTCACCTTTGTGAATCACAAAATTAATTACATTCTTATTTTTAAGCTCTAAATATAAAAAAGCAGAGACAGCCATTGAACTATCATTTCAAAGGTCAGTGAGACAGGGCTTAACACCTGAATACAGTCTACTACCCCTACCCCCATCTCATTCCTAATCAAGAAAGTCATGTTAGCAGATGTGTTACGGCTAAGAAGGACGCCCGAAGGTGAATGCACTTTAGACAAATAAATGAATGGACGTAATTGTGAAAAAACACACGCATCCTATACTTGTGATTGCAGTTAATTACTGTGGTCGTTAAAGAAAACTACATGATAACCCTGACCTTTGGCGGTGCTTGAGCGCGTAACAATTGCAATCTGAAGAGGCGGCTAATAATTGAGCGGTCACGATCCAGCGGGCACACACACAGCAAATTTTGCCAACACATATACACATCTTAAGTAAACACAGCACAAACATGATGGATGGTTATATGCTGGAGATGGTTAATGGGGAGTTAGAAATTGATGAGGAAATTTGCATGAGTTGAGGTGGATGGTAGGAGAGTTACGGCAAGGTGCCGGGAGATGAATTACAGAAGAAGATGTTGCAGTGTTTAGATTCCTGCAATTTTGCATGTAGAGTTAGGTTTGAGTAAAGTGACGTATATTAGTGCCACGAAAGGAGCCACAAAGGATTTTTTTGTTTTGTGGGAGAAACAAGTATGTTATCAGATACGGAAGTAAATAATGGTAGAATGGTGATGGTGTAGGCGCACTCAACTCTATCTCACTATATCCTGCTCCACCTGTAATATATGTCACCTCGTACACACTTCCAGTGGATTACAACTATCCATAACTCAACCTTGCAACTCACTGAGTAACATAACTCCACAAAAGACAACTCACTCTTAGGCTTGCCTCTAATATAATAATGCTCATGTTTATGTGCCTGCAATGACCTATATAAACATGTTGTAATTAATGATGATAATAAGACCTACATACACTTCAATGATTTCCGTACATAAAATATGCAACTCGCTTGTAAGACAACCCGTGCCTCATGTCTGGTCAGGTGTCTGCCTGCCATGTCCCCTTACCGTGTTAGATACGGTAAATATAATGTTATCATTGAACATGTATAGTGATGATAATGGTACATCTTGAGGCCTAGGCTTGATTGTACTAAATGTTGATCCAGCTGTAATAGAGCTTATACTATGGATTGATTTGTGAATCTAAAATACATCCCCCCCTCCCCTGTGTTGCGGATAATTTTTTGATAGGAGGTTAGATAGGAGGCATTGTGGAAGTTCATAATCCAATAATCCAATATTTGCATGGTGAATGAAATTATTAGTGCCAAGGACTTCCTGATGAGGGATCCACATGTCAATTTCCAGGAAAGGGCATACAAGGACAGATGCCAAACCTTCATTAAACAAGGGGCCCAAAAGGATTATCTTGGCTGGCTTTGCTTTACTGATGGACTTTCTTTTTCTTTTTTTTTAAAAAAAAAAAAAAAAAAAATCCAGAGAGATTTTGTTGGATTGTCACAGACTGGGAAACCAACTCCATTTTCAACTGATATACTCCCACACAGCATGTTAAAGTGGAGTAGTAAATCAGTTTCCCAGGCTGTGACACAGACTAGTCAGGTGTCTGCCTGCCATGTCCCCTTACCGTGTTAGATACGGTAAATATAATGTTATCATTGAACATGTATAGTGATGATAATGGTACATCTTGAGGCCTAGGCTTGATTGTACTAAATGTTGATCCAGCTGTAATAGAGCTTATACTATGGATTGATTTGTGAATCTAAAATACATCCCCCCCTCCCCTGTGTTGCGGATAATTTTTTGATAGGAGGTTAGATAGGAGGCATTGTGGAAGTTCATAATCCAATAATCCAATATTTGCATGGTGAATGAAATTATTAGTGCCAAGGACTTCCTGATGAGGGATCCACATGTCAATTTCCAGGAAAGGGCATACAAGGACAGATGCCAAACCTTCATTAAACAAGGGGCCCAAAAGGATTATCTTGGCTGGCTTTGCTTTACTGATGGACTTTCTTTTTCTTTTTTTTTGCTCATAACTTGTTAATTTGAAGGGTCACAAGAGCTTAACAAGAAGTCTATGTTGCACCAATAATCATCTCCAAATGCTATGCTTATTTATTTTGAACGCACATTACTTACAATTTCCTGCAGAGACGTAACTTTTCAGGATTTCTAGCCATAATTAAAAAAAATCTGGAAAAAATAAAACAAAAACTTATTTTTGCTGTGATCAAAATGTTAATTATATAGGTAGAACTGCATCAAAAACCAAGTGCATTTTTTTTTTATAGAAATGGGGTATTGTACCTTAAAATCTTGGAAGAAAGTACATTCCTTGGAGCTTCACCTGATGCTACACTAAAATTTGGCCTTGCATTTGGTTCAAATTTTGGATTTTCAGGAAGTGGGATGACTCCTCAACTACATCTCTGGTTCCTGTGCTAGCCTCTAGCTGCCTGGCACTGGGTGGGCAACTGGGGTGCATGACATTTGGTCCTTAATCAAACACCTTTAGATCAAGAATTTGACCAAAATATAATTTTTTTTTAAGTAAAAAACATAAAACACAGGCAAATCACTTACAATTAGAGAGATGAAATTCTGCATGGCTTTGCTTTGACATTGCTAATATGACACCAATTTCTTGCAGGTTGGGGCAATTGCTGATAATCAATACATATCAGATCAATATATTTTGCTCCACCTGCAATAAAGGGAATCAAATTGATGGCACTATTGAGATTTTAGTCATATTTTTTTGGTCTCGCCCTTCGCCTGAACTTTGTTCGGCAGAGACTTAGTAATCACTTTTTTTCTGTCTGTCTGTCTGTCTGTCTGTCTGTCTTTCCTGGTCGTCTGTCTGTCCGGCCGTCCGTCCGTCTGTCCTGTTCATTCTTGGTCTGTCTGCCGCTGACGTCCGTGTTCATGGGCTTGTTGTATACAATTAATCTGGAGTTCCCCGTAGGGCTATGATGATGTAACTTGGTGGGAAGAAGCGGTCCACGAGTTTCTCGACCTGATTAGAATTTTGGGTGTAAATATGCTAAGTAAGTACTAATTTGCATAATTTTTTTTTAAACAAAAATTTCCCCGCAGGCTTGTGTACAAAGTTTCCTTTTCTCTGGAGTTCCGTAAGGCGTATGATGTAACTTGGTGGAAGGGAGGCGGGCTGGATAGTTCTCGAACTGATTAGATTTCGGGCGTATTTCGGGCACTTAGTATGCAAATGAGCTATTAATATGGAAAAAATCAGCGTATTGCTATACTTTGAAATGGGGGGAACGGTACTTGGTAAAACGGAAAATTCCTTCACTGCATGAAACCTTATCATGGTGGTGCGTCTTTTTTTTTGCCATTTGAATGCGGTGATACATGCGCTTAGGTATGCAAATGAGCTAATTAATATGCATCTTGGGTGAATCATAATTGGTCAAAAGTTGCATGTGGGCCGATTAAGGGGGCATTTATGATACAATTGATCTATTAAATATGCATAATTCTGTATCACGCTAAATAGACTCTATGTGTCGTAATCTTTTGCTATGAATACAATTGCGGTCAAGTGTCAAGTGGATCAATTAAGGGAGGGCATTTTTTTATACAATATGATCTAATTAATATGCGTAATTTGCTGTATCGCTTAAAATGGTACTTGATAGCAAAAATTCCTTCGCTAAATGAGACTTCTATGTCGTAATCTTTTGTATGAATCACAAATTGCGTCCAAGTGCACGGGGAATCAATTAAAGGGGGGGGCATTTTTTGATACAATTGGCTCCTCATAAATATGCGTAATTGCTGTAGTATCGCTTAAATGGTACATTGGATATCAAAATTCCTTTCCTTCGCTACAAATGAGACTACTATATGTACATCTTTTGTGTGACATAATAATTGTGGTCAAAATGCATGTGGCCACTTAAAGGGGCATTCTTTGATTAGTTTAAAATTGCAAACTAATGCTAAATGCTTGGTCCTTTTAAACCAAATGTCTCGGTTGTCCCAATGGTCCAAGTGTGAAATACTACAACCTTCAAAAAGAAATTTATTCAGGAGTTTGTTTACCTTACAATACATTAGGTCCATCAAATGTGTTTATTTGGCAGTATATTGGCTGTGTGTGATTTGGGGGTGTATGTACAAAATCAGGTGTATAAACAAAACAAGAGACTTATCAAAAGGGGGGGGAGTACACCACAAACAAAGTATTAACATCAATATAGCTAGATCATGCCCATGTTTTTCATTGAACTGGGTTTTTCTTGTTCCTGGTCAGTCTTTTGGGTTGCCAGCCTATTTACATTCTTGGAAAATGTGAAAATACGCAAAAATTTGGGTGCAATTTCACCGCTTTCTGGACCTGTAGGGGACTCAAATTTAAAATGTGGTCACATGATTTTTTCACAAATAGTGTTTGGCCAAATTGAATAATGTCATATTTTTACTAATTTAGTGAATTTTAGGGATTTGCATAACTTTTCATAATATCCTCTAAATGGAAAATGTTGTACCGTCCTGGGGTGGTGTCAAATGAAAGAGTCAGAAATAAAGAAGACTATAAATGCAAACCCGGGGTGCACTCCTAACCATCTCTTGGTTATTATTATGTTTGGGACTTTCAAGATTACTATCTCCCAAACGGAAGATTTGTGACTCTATGGTAGGATCAAATGAAAGAGTGAGCAGTATAGAACCTATAAATGTCACACCCGGGTGCTCTTCCTAAACGTCTCTTACTTTTGCTCATGTGGGGGACTTTTCATTTCAAGATTAATATCTCCACAATGGAAATGTTGTGACAGGGTGGTGTCAAATGAAAGAGTGAGAGGAAAAGAATACTATAAAAAATGCAAACCCGACCCGGGGGTGGCTACGCCTAAACATCTTAGTTTTGCTCTTGTTGAGGACTTCTCATTTCTCATGATTATTCTCCCATTGGAAATGTTGTGACCCCTGGGTGGGTCAAATGAAAGAGCATGAAGTAAAGAATACTATAATGCAAAACCAGGGGTGCTACTCTCCTAAATCTCTGACTTCTGCTCGTGGGGGGGGGGGAATTTCCACTTGCAAGATTAATATCTACACCATGGAAAATGTTGTGACCCCTAGGGTGGTGTCAATGAAAGAGTGGGAAGTATAACTAGTTAAGAAATTGGAGTTTATCTGCTTGCACACTTTTTTTGGAGACATCCTGGACTCGTACAGTTGCAACTCTGGTGTGCTGCTTTTTTGTCTTAGAGTTAGCGCGAAGCAGGCGAGACTTGTGGTTTCGAGACCGCCTTGTTTAAAAGAATGCCTTCATGAAAAGAGTTATTTAAAAGTGTTCTTGTGCTGGACACGATTACAAAAGCATGCTGTAAATTATGCACCAGCTTTTAAATTGAGACGGAACCAATAAAAAAAAAATCATAGATTGACAAATTCATTAAATAATATTATGACCCGATGCATTGCAACTCAATGAACATATGTTGGGAACCAGCCCATGCATGGGTAGGCTACTAAAGTCAGAAAAATAATTTGTTTTCTGTAACAGACCTCAGCATTTTATTGGAAGTGGGAATTTTCTGTAAAACTGCGTTTTATGTTTTTGCTTCCATTGAACAAAAAGTGGGTTAAAAGCCAGTATGTCTCTGTAGAAAGGTATGTCCTATCACTCCCTGTAGTTTTCAGATCTACTTCAGTAGATATCTGGGCTTATTTAAAGAGACACAAGGCATTTCCAAGAAAGAAGCGCCCCCCCATTTTTTTCAAACAAAGATTTTTTGCATAAATTTGGAATTGCTTACCAATGTATATAGATCCCACCTAGACTGAATGAGCCAATATGCAATTGTTATGTAATAAGATCATTATGAATGATTATAGTACGTCTGTCTTGCATGACAAAAAATCAAACCAGGCATTTTTTCTAGGGGACGATTGCGCGATAAGAAGCAGCTCAAAAACAAGTTTTGGTTGTCTTTTTTATTAATTTTTTGCCACTAAACCTTGGAAAGGTGTGGTCTACAACCCGGCAATCAAGCAAGTGCAAATTGAGAAAAATCAGTATCCTCAAATATTTTATATGCAAAAAGAGTTAAAATTTAAAAAAAAATCATGATTTCAAAGATTCACATTTCTGTCCTCTTTGATTCAAATCATGGTAGATGTTAACTGCAAATCCAGCTGACATTGATCCCTTCTATTTACTAGAAGATTGTCCTCCAAAAATAGGATAATTGGCAGAAGAAAACTTGGTTTACCCAATTCAGACTTATTTCCCCGATGTCATATTAAAAATACCCAGATTACATCCCACCAAGTATGCTGCATGACGGTGTCTCAAATTCAGAATGGCAAGATGTTTTCAAGCACATTGTCAAACCAAAGATTCCACCTTTTGCCATCAATCTAGACATGGGGCTCTTGCTTATTTTTTCCATTGACATCCCCCTACTTATCTCTATTTTAAAAGCAATATTAGCACATTTTTGTGAAGGCGCCCCCATTTTTCAAAAATGTGGAGATTTCGACACGTGGTTGCATTGGTAACTGGCTAGAAACTATACCTGTGAATGGTTTAAGCTCGAAAAGGCTATTCTGTGTCACAAACGAAGGAATTCTCCGGAGCTCCTGGGACGAGAGGAATTCCATGAGATAGCATGTGCGCATGCGCCAATCAGTGCATTGAAAAGCAAGCGCCATATTTAGACGTAATAGTCGATGTTCGTAGTTGAAATCGAAC